>JANVCC010000022.1:36774192-36915205 GCA_025345505.1 Todiramphus chloris collaris
AAGTGGAATACAGGGAATGTCATTTCTCTTTGCCCACAGGCTTATAAAGCCATGTCTGGCCAAACCTTCGGCAGCAGATGCAAGATTAGATTGTCCTTGCTGGGAAGCATAGCAATGATGCCCATGCAGAACCTGGGGTGAGCTCTTGCCACGAAGACCATAAATACTGCCTTGTGTCTTGCCCACTCACAGCACAACCTAGGGGACATTCCACTGTCAGTGTGAAAAGACCCAGGCCCACCCAAAATTGTGTGCCACCTCCAGTGAAACACTCCCAACCTCACCCTCTCTAGCCTTGGATGATCAGATGGGCTCTGTCAGTTTGACACCACTGTCTCATCCAACTTTCCACCACCACTGTAGCCTCAGAACAACAGAAGAAGTGAGGTCCAACTGTTGGCCCAACACTGTGGAAATTTCCTGGCAGAGCAACACTGGGACTGGGAAAAATCACAGCAGAACTTCAACCTATGGCTCTCTGTCAGGGCAAAACCATATGCTTTCAGGTTTATTTCATACTACACTGCACTCCGTTAATAAAATGGACTTTTAATCCATTTGAAAAACCACACGGGGCACAGATCCATCTCGCAAACTTCTCTTTCCCTCCTGGGGTTTATCTTGATTAGGCTGTAAAAATGCACCATTGAAAAGGATTAGCTAACACGTTCTAGAATTTTTTCAAAGGGTGTTCCTATCCTACAAAAGCATGGAAGTATCATATTCTGAGTAGAATATGGCTAAAGGAAACTTATTTTTTCCTAATATCATTGCAGGGAAGGTATTCTCCTTTAGCACACACAAGAAGGTGTGGACCTCGGTCACACAATTGGTACACACACAGCATCTAATCTGCTTTGGTATATGTAGTCAAGACAAATTCTCAGAGACATGATGATTATGAGAACAAATCATGGAAACAGGAAAGAATTAAATATTGCCTAATCCAGCACGTTGAGGTGGACATTTAGAGTCATAAAATAAGACTATTCGTCAAAAAACATTTGAATTCTTGTCGTGAATTCTAGGTGGAAAAGTTGTGTATTTTCTAGCTATTAATTTTTGTCTTCCGTTGCAACTGGAAGGAAAAGAGAGACACTAAGATAGAAATGTACGGCCAACCTTTCTAAACTGAGGCTTTAGTTAAATATACAGAGTAGTCCTTAGAGTGAATATTTAATAGCAATTTTGAAGGTCAGCTACAGTCAGTAAACATTTCTATAAATTATGTTGAAAAATTCTTTTGATAAGTCCTTGCAATAAATCCTTTTTGTGTAAACTACAACATACTCTACTGGGCCCTTTCTGATTTCATTCATATTCACATAAATCAACAGAAAATCCATGGAAGTCAATGGAGCTGCACTGAAAACAGAAACTTTCCATTTGATTTTTCTAGGAAGCATAAATTCATTGCCTCAGCTTTTCAGGATTAATATAGTTTTAGGAGAACATATGCTGGTGACAAATTCCACCACAAGATCTTATGCTACAGTAGTCTAAAAATTCATATTTTCAAAATACTTGTATAATTTAAAAGAATCTATTTAAAGTGGAGGTGTGTCAGATTTTACAGAAACTGGAGGAACTGGATCAGTACCTTTAATTTAAAGTAAAGTGAGATGATTTAATTTAAAGAGGTTTTTATTGTTATTTTAACTCAGAACTTGGAAAATAAATTTTAGTTTATGACTCTGCTTTGTAGGATAAATTTTATCCTGACATCACAATGTCTTTTTTGTTTGTTTGAATATAGAGATTGTATATTGTTAGATGTGCATAGAAATAAATGCAAAGAAAAATCTGATAAAATATTCTATGCACACAAACCCACTGTTGTCATCAGAACTAAGAAAACCTGGCCATGTGGGTTTTCTTTTGGATTTACTGAGAAAGTCTTCTTGTAACTGGGACAGTTATATGATTCTGTGCAAGCATTTCAATGTCCTGTAGACAAATGCCTTCTCAAAATTGTTTGGTCTCTCCTTTTACTTAGCTGCCTATTTTCACATAACATTTAGGAGTAATCACCAATTTCTTTCTCAGCTTTGGCTGGACAATGTGTTCAGAAGTTTTTAGCAGGTGTGCACTGAAACAGAGTGACTGCAGCAGCCTTTTTTATTACAGAGGAATAGACCTAAATATTATTGTCTAATAGCAGAAATATGGAAAACCACCTAGATAGATAGATAGATAGATAGATAGATATAAGGAAACATACACTTCTAGCACAGTGATGTCCAAGCCTGTTGTACAGCTTGACAACATGCAGTTAGCATCAAAGTTTTGCTGAAAAACTAAATGCAAATCAGGTGCTAATTTTATTTGTTTTAAATCAGAAGCATTTCTTTTTCTTATTGGAATTCTGTTTTCATTAAAACTTGAAAGAGTTTAGGCAAACAAAAGCACTGGGCAAATTGCCCCCTGAAAATCAAAAACTGCAGTTAACAACTTAGGAGTTTATGTGGAATGAAAATACTTCAGGAGAACAGGCATCAAAATCAAGTGAGCAAGGCACATGAGAAGTAGGACAGTTACAGTGGGAAATAGCATTAATTATTATCATCTCGGTTGTGTCGCACTGCAAAAGGATCCCTAGAATCTTTGACAAAGGTGGGGGAAAATTCACATTAATTGTCCCAGATGTATGGTGTGTGCTTTTAATTAGGGGATCTACTTCATGTCAGAAAAAGAGTATAGAACCATTCATTAATTAAATACTATGCTATAAATTCATAGGCTAAGAGCTCAGAGGACCCTTAAAAATAGGATAGGTTAGAATAATTTTTCATACTTAAATTCTGAAACTTATTCAAACACCGTAAACAGTATATTGGAAGGTGATGTTTTTTATCTGATATCACTGTTTGCATTCATCTATCAATTTTTATTCATTACTAGCTTCATATTATAGAATTTTATTAGATCATTGAATAATGCTTTCTATTTCTCTCCTTCTGATTAATGTGCTTATTGATGCAAAACCCCACAGGTATTAGTTTTGTGAGTAAAAAGCAATACACTGAATTGAGCTTTAATGTTGTTTGCTTTACCAAAGTGTCTAAAAATAAGGAATTAAAATATCTGCTTCCATTTATCATTTCACCTACACAAGTTCCAGTGTTCTATTATATGCAAGAGGTTTTGCACTTGAGAAAAAGGTTTAATTATCAGGTTGCTGCTAGAACTGTGATATATTCTCAAGTAGCTATGTTACTTGTGATCTCCTAGCAGCATTTCAATGTTTTAATTTTAACAAACGAGGCACTTAATTTTACATCTCCAGAACATTGTGAAATACACTGAACAACAACAAATTTTTTTATTGATCTTAATGGAGGTGTTCAATGTTAACCTCGTTTCAATCTGACATCCAGTTTAATTCCTTTTATTCCTTGCAGTCTTTAGTTTGGCACAGGACAATGCAATTCATCAAGGCTCTAATATGCTTAATTATGCTCAGTGGAAACATGTTTAAAATTCATTCTAGTTCTAACAGATGTATGTAAGCCAAATACTTCCATAAAAAAGAAAACTCAATAACTGGAGACTCTGCAAATTTCAATTCATTCCATGCAGTGGAAAGAGAGGGTAATGTCTTCTTTCCCATCTGCATACTTTGATGAGCTATTTTGATCCACAAATTCCTAAATCTGAGGTTATAACTTCAAAAAGGCAAACTCAGCGGTTCTGAGGCAAGTTACATCAGCAAACTCCCAGCTAGCCCTCCCTTGGGCACAAAGCTAAAACAGGAAAACCCCCCAAACAGTGGATGCCTGAAGACTTTTTTCAGGAAGATACCACCTGCCAGTTTAAAAGTAGAAAGGCGAACGGGTCTTCAAGTACTCTGCACTATTTACAATGCAACCAGTGGCACCAGCATGAAGATGCTGGCTGTGCTGGTGAGGTGGGCTCCCCAAAGCTCACTGCAGAACTATCACACCACAATGCCTTTGCAATCAGCCTGCAGCCTTACTCTCACTCCTGCTCAGCTTCACCCACTCTGAGCACCTTGCTACCAAGACTGCTGTGGGATAGCAAGGCTTGATGGTAGTACTGGCAGTGTCTCTCTATACCTAATTAGCCTTGCAAGGGAGCACAGTTCATTTTAAACCACTCTTCTGTTCACAGTCTGAGGTATCTAACTGGCTTGACAGCTGCAACTAACTTCTCCAGCAGCTACCTGGGTTTGTCCTTACCAGATGAATATTTAGCAAGGTGACTTACTTTGCCCGTAACCCTTTCTGTGTTGGCATTTTCAGCTATTTACTCAGTTGTCTTCTTTTTTATTAGCAGGCCAGTAACCTCCAGAATCATAAGCAAGGAAAGCTGCAGCAGGCAGCAGATCCAGATCAACACCCATCACTATTCTTGGTAGAACCAAGTTCAACCACCTCTAATTTCCAGAACTGTGCACACACATGGTGTAAAGTTGGGGCATGCTGTGAAGAAATCCAAGAGGCAGAAGTAGAATTTTATATCAAAGACATAATCAGCAGTAATTTCAAGAATCACCCTGTCCTAATTTAATTCATTCATAACTCTTGCACTATCACTGTTGATGTTTGATATCTGAAGAGTATCAGCTCTCTAATAACATTCCTGTTGGAGTCAACACTACGCTCATACATTGCTGCCTATCACCCAACTCCCAGGCTCAGCCAATAAGTATTCCCATCTTTGGTATGTTTGGGACATGTATGAGAACTCCAGGTAGTGACACTTCCATTAGTGTACCACTGACTGGAATAACACATGCACGTTTTGTTTGAATGTGGAGTTTTGCCTAAATATCCTCTTGGTTTTACATTGCTCTAGAATTTTCAGTCACAGGTTTCCTTCACTGACCAGAAGATCCTAGAATTAGTTCAGTTCCTCTTCAGTCTTTTCCCTTTGGCTGTTAAGTGGAATGGTCATTCTATTTTTCTCTGCTAATGAGCAGATTAATACTTTTCTTGTTCCAGGTTGTCTCTGATCCACCTTGTCTAGCAATTTTAAGTTCCCTACTTTGATGTGAATTGTATAATAAACAGTACTCTAGGTAACAGCCAACCCTATCATATAGAGCAATAAAAATGCTTGGATCTCCTTTTGATTTATATGGCATAAGACTAGTATTGAATTACTACTCCACTACTTGATTTGTTTTTCATTGGGATGAATACTTTAGGGACTATTTTAATGCAGAAACACTCAGATTGTTTTATTTGTCTAGATATCAGCACATTTTCCAGTTTATGAATAGCTTTTGTTTTTATTGTTTATTCATTTACCTGGACTGAATTTCATTTGTCATTGGTAGGTCTCATAATCTTGACATCTTCCCAAACAAGCCATACTGTACCCATGGGATTTTTTCCTTTATACACTCAGTTGATGTTAGCATTACTACTTGGAGAATCAGCTTATTAATTAAGGGGCATATTCTGCTGATGCCAACTGCAGCCTTCCTCTGCACAGGTCTATTATTTCAATGTGTCACAATCTGACACTAACATAACATTTGTGTTTCAGCATAAGCCTCACTCCAACATTCGTTACGAAGTCTGAGTTTGCAGTGCACAAACACTAGAACTACTTCAGCTCACTTTAGTTTTCACCTTTGACTTCAAAATCCCTTTTGGAGTATAATGAAAAGTCTTCTAAGAATTTAAATATGATTGCCTCTACGTCTTCCTTAATGACAAGGAGACCAACAGTTCATTGTTCTTATAGAACTGCTAGAGCAGCAGTTGGTCATCCCCAGGTACTTTTCCCTGAGAGAGACAGTCCAGAGTATTTCATGGACATGTGCATGCTTAAAATTACATCTAACTGTCCTTTGGTTTTTGTCAATACATTAGAGTAAGCAAGCCTGAAACATTCATTCAAATGTTCAAAAAAATACATATTTAAATTTGAATACTTTTAAAAACACTTTTTCCTACGAGAACACAGTAAGCCTGAGCAAAAACCAATTTATTTAGCATTTACTAGAATGCTTATCACTCATGCTGGAAATACTAATTTCTGAGATAAAAGATATCTTCTTCACATCTTTTTATTTTAGCACTGCCCTGAATCACCAGAAATGAGAGCTCTCCCTAACTGAGATGCACTGTGTTTTAAGTCCCTCTTATCTTCCAAAAGGGTTTAAGAGTCATGCCATCAAAGTAAAGCCCAGCAAATCTGTATTTCTGTAGCCTTCTAAAACAAGACTTAAGGAAATTACTGAAAACAGGTGAAAAAGCTAAAGTATAAATTGGAGGAAAAGAAAATGTCACACGTGGACATTAAAATCTAGTATCACATTATTCAAAGTTGAATTTCCTCTAGCAAGAAGAATTGGCTACTTCTTGCTTACTATAAACATTCCCATTTGTTATCAGACTCTAGAGAAGATAAATTCAGGTAAAAATGAGTTTTTTCACAGACTTCTAAACAAACCTTTTAGAAAATCATTTTGTTTGACAAAGGTTTGATACTTCTTCCCTAATTTTATGCTGAGCATCTAAACACATTAGTAAATTGTAAGGATTTACAGGAGCAAATAACCTCCAAATTTTAGGGGCGATCCTCTACTATTTGTGCATTTCTTTACTGTTGGAAGGCAACAGTTTTCACTGCTCAGGTTGTGTTCTTTAATAGTGTTGCCTGTGGATTGCTTCTATTGAACCACATCAGACTGGAGGTAGTTATGTTCATTTAGCAATGCATCTGCTAGTGTTGCAAGCTGTAATGTTTGCTAAGGCAACTGGAAAAAAGTGATTTCCACATCCCTTGAAATGTTAGACTGAATAAATTCTACTTTTCTGCTGAAACAATGTTATGTAGGATAGGATTCTTGAAGGAGAATATATGGCTGTATTAAAAATATTAAATAGTAAGTGCAAGATAATTCATGCAGATAATTCCATGGACCTGAAGCAAGATATGTCTTCCTAAGTAGGATTCAGCTTTCAGTTTCACAAGCTTCATAATACAAGGAGAATCAAAGCACAAATACAACAAAGAGTTTTTGTCACCAGTTTCTGAATGGAAAATGCAGCATGAAACTGGCCAGGATGTAATATCCAAAATATCCAATGAAACACAAATAAAAACTAGTAACCAGATCACAATAAGGTGTATTGTTTATTTCAGGCACTTTTTTTTTTAATGTAGTCGCTCTCCCTTCATGTTCCCTACCTTCTGTACATGTTTATGTTTATTATTATTATTTCCAGCATGACTTCCAGCTTCCAGGAGCTGATCTTGGAATAGCCACTGAGGCTTTTTTTTCTGCAAAACAAACTACATGAAGAATCAGCACTGTATTATCTCTACAAACATGTACTCTTCCTTACTCATTTTGCAGTTCTCAATCTCGTGGATGTCAGGGTATTTAATATGGCCCATTCTTCATGGAGAATAGTCATCCCATTTGCTGCTGTGAGATTGATAGTGCTGCGTGCTATCAATCCCAAAAGCTCTGATGCGGGCCATGGACCTCAACCAAAAGATTCCTTTTTGTGCTATCAATCTCCCAGCTCTGTACTCTCTCCAAGTCTTAAATCAGGCTGGTTGATATCTTTCCAGTTTCTGTATTCCTGCATCAGCAGTCTGGCTAAACATGGTCATCATTCACTACCTCTGTTTCAGCAGTGGTTACAAACACAGTATCACTTTCTGCAACGTTACACTATTATTATTGTCATTACTATTTATTTATATTACAATAGCACCCACAATGTGATCAGCGCTTTGCAAACCGAGAGAAAACCATGGACTCCATCCCCCAAAGTGGAAGAGCCATACAGGGACTTTTTACTGTAGTAAGACTTTGAATCTTAGTCAGCACAGGTAAATATAAATTACAAGTTCTGTGCTAAATAAAAGGCAACTGCAACATTTGTTCCATTATGGATGTTGCCATTTTTAACACACTGAGCTCTGAGGCACCTCAAAGGGTTGCTGTACGTGGGAGTGGAAAGGCACAGGTTCCCCAGCTCTGATGGGAGCACTATTGGCTACTTTGCCTAATGGCCATTAAGTGACCCCCTGAAACACTCTCAAAAGACCTTACGTGAAATGTGTTCCAGGAAATTATTTTGAGTAAATTAAAAAAAAAATTACTAAACAGGGTTTCTTATCTATTTTACATAGCTTGGTTCTGATTTCTCAGGCTAAGTGCATCCATAAGGTGTCATTTTTACAAAGAGGCACCCAATAAAAAATACTTCTAGAATTTGAGTCTTGGAAGGTAAGAGAAATCTTCAGTCAAAGGCTCATGGCTCACATAGAGAAGAGTTGAAATGTCCCTCGTATTCAAGTCTTAATATAAGCTGGTAATTATACTCTCTACCATTATTGTTGAAAGAGGATTTTAAATCCTTAAAATATGGGAATGTCAAGTCACCTTTCCCACTGAGCCAATTTAACAACTGAAATTTATGAACCATACCCTTCATTATGACTTCCATTATGTAAGGGGATCTTAATTTTAAGCCCATTCCATTTTTCAGTAGAAGGCTGATGAAATAGTACAAACCACCGCTTTTACAGAGCTTCTTCTGTACGAAAATGATTAGATAATGTCCTACATGAGTACTTGGGCCTACGCAGTGTTGCTTCTGTGAATCAATGTGTCAGAGTCAAAACTAGGTACTTACCAACTAGCTACTTACTCTGTTCTCCACCTTGGTAAAACAGGAATTGAAAGAGTACAAGGGCTTGGCATAAAGTCAAGGGAACTGCCAAAGGTGTGCAAGCGACAGCAGGACCAGAGGAAGTATCACTACTTCTCCCTCTGTGACTCTGCTGGCTGAAATGCAGAGCAAGATGTGCACACCCCTCTTTATAGGTCAGAATACAGAAAGGAGGGAGCCATCAGTTTATCCAGATGAACGAGATCAGATAAAAGGAAAGATAAAAGTGACTACTGAAGGGATGGATCTTTTATTTTTCATTTTTGTTAATCATTTTCTAATTAATATGCACAATAAATATTTCTGGACAAGCACCCTGCTTGGAGTGCCAGGATGAGAATCTGTAGTGAGAATCAATAATTTAGTGGAGACTTCATTTACTATTCTATTTTTGTTGCCCATAAAGGCTGTCACAAAGACTGAGGCCCCTCCGTGCTACACGCTGGGCAAAACAACTCCAGCTGAAATGCTCAGTGCCTGCAAATACAGAACATGAACAGAAAAGGAAAAGGAAAATAATGCACATGAGCAACTCAGGGAAGAACTGGGAATTAGGCTCATGACGCTTAAAAGGTGACCCACTGCTCTGCCTGGGACACGTGCTCTGCAATCTTAGCATTACAGAGTTATTTGATAAGATGGATGAATTTACTCTTAACAAGCAGACTATACCAGGCAGGGGAAAGCAGCGGTCTGATAACATGAAAGGGGAAAGGATGCAAGTTAGACAAAACTAGTTACAGAGAGGGGGATGATATGAGAAAAAGAAGTGCTAGCTGATGGAGATGGGGAAAAGTAGTGTCAAACTCATCTGGAGGGCCTGAAAGTGGGAATTGGAGAGGGACTGAAGTGCAAAGCTTGCTTCCCTGTACTGGTGGAAGAAAGGATGCCACTGGACATGGCACACCCTGTGCCAGTGAGCTGCCCTGCTGGGGTATGGTCAGCAGAGTGATTGCTAGAGGATGCTCAAGCTGCTTAGGCCAGCCTGATAGCCTGAGCTCAACAGCTATGTATGTTTAACCATGAAGAAAGATGAAATTAAGTCTAGAAAGTCCCTGCAAAATGCAAGGCTCAAATGGAAAGTTTAGCTAAACAATATGTTCCCCTCGAAAAAATAATCATAACTGAAAATTCAAGAAAAATCTTTTTATGCGAGTACGTTCTGAAAAGACTTAATCAAAACTGGTAGTTGCATGTACAAAGAGAGGTGAAATCAAAATGCAGTATTTTCATTGGTCCAAGGATTTGGGTCAGGTGGATGAAGACAGAGATGTCTTTAATTACCAATAAAAGGACCTTTATTAGTCTCTGACTTATATATTGATTTTCTCTGATTAATTTATATATGTGAGGTCCACGGACAACTTACAATGCAAGTTTTTGTAGGCATTATCCACTGTAAATACCTAATTTCTCTCACCTTTCAAGGACAGATTTCTTTATTTTAAAGTAAATTGCTTTTCATTCTAGAAAAGATCTCATCTAGTCGTAGCTTCAGTCTGCAATGAATGTATTTAGTGAACTAATTTATTCCTTTTTCAGAATTATAATTACTCATTTTTTATAGGAACTGTGTTTCATGCAAGAACTGATTTGACTTTCACTGCGTATAGTGTGAGACTATAAAGACGCTTGTATGAATCTTACAGTAATATCTTTACATAAGACAGAAATGAGGATATAAAACCCTGAAATACAGTTCACTTAGACTGCAGTTTAGTAGAAGTGCATGATACTTTAGCAGTTGTGTAAGTCCTTCTAACTAAATTATGTTACAGTGATGATGCTATTAATCACGCCTACAGTATTCTCCCCTTCATAAGAGATACCTCAAATATACTCAGGCTTTACTAACAAAAAATATCACATGCTCATTTATCTTCTATTAAAGAAAAATAATGGAAGTGCAGTGATTACTAGTAACTGTGATGTAAAAGTCAAAACATGAACATATGCCAAAAACAACGAGGAAAAAATGAACAGTAAATTCTATCAGTAAAACTGTTCTGGTTTTCTGCAATAAAGCAAATTATAAAGCAACTCCATAAAGCTGTTAATGTAATGTAAATCAAGGCCTCCAGAACCAAGGTCGAGCAAAAAATGGAACTTTCTTATGCCAGCAAAACAAAGTGATGAAAAAATTTATGTTATATGGTATATACTTACTGTCCTATCTGTTAAATAATGTTGGCCAAGATGAAGTGAGGAAGGCTATAAACCAGCATACTGGATATCAATGGGACAGAGCACTCAGTATGCAAAAAAAAAAAAAAAGTATGTTTAAGGCAAGGATAATTTAAAGGTTATTTCAACAAAAGCAAATTAACTGCACAGAGTTCAATATCAGCTTCAGCATTACAATCCACCCTAAATACTAATGCAGAGACCAAATTGCTAGTATTTCCTCCCCCTCTATGGCATGTGATGGTGGATCACAGAATTTAGAAGGATCATTTAAAATGAGTTACTAAGCCCACTCTGAAAGAAAAATATTTATTGTTGCTTATTGGCTTCCCTTTGGAAGGAGGGTAGTTCTGCTGCATTGCAAAGAACAACCTTTAATGTGATATTTTACATCTGAATCCCCATAGCTATCAAAAACCCTTCATTTATCATAAAATTCTGACTTTAACTGCAGCGATTCGAACACCTCTACATAAAAATTTCAATTGCAGCGGCAGCGCTCCCAGAAGCTGGGACATGTGCTCTGGATAGATGTGTATGCACAGCACTGAGAGGGCCAAGGGAATGCCATCAGGCCCTACACAGCATGAGCATCACTGCAAAATCCTGGTGTCCTCCACGGTGTGCTGAAGGACCCGGGGGAAGCGCTGGCTCTGATGCCAGGAATGAAGCTGCCAAGTTGCCCCCCTTGCACTGTGAGGGTTAGGGTCACCCAGCTGGACAGCTGCCTCTGCAGCACATCCAAAGCACACAGGACTTTCTGGGGAGTGTTTTTCTGCCTTGTGACTCAGAGGCCAAAGCCAGAATGGATTCTGCTCCTGGCTCATGGGAGCTGATGTCTCACAGCAGTTTCTCAGCAGGTTCCCTTTTACTCTGGTTTCCTAGAGGACCACAAGTTCCTACCCTCAACAGTGTGAATTTATTGCCCGTGGGAAACATTCAAGCAATACACCCTGTGCCTGAACCACTCTTGATGTAAGCTGGTGCAAGTGGAAGTGGGACCCTGTACCAGTGGAGAACACCTTCTTCCTCCTGCTTTGCTCAACACTTCCCTACCCCCTCGGGTACCACGTCTTCCACTGCTTTAGACTCTGCTAGAGGCCAAAATTGTGGGGACAAACACATCTCAGACACTCTTATTAACTTAGATCACTGTAGAATTTGTTCATGTCCAACATATTTATTATATTTTAGCTTATCATATGTCCAACATACTTACAGAAGCTGGCACTGGTGTAACAAGCAGCTAAGTAGAAGCCAAATGAAAGCATATACCACACCAGTTTATAACCAGCTTACATTCCTTCAGCATTTTCTTAAAATCATCTGTGAATTGAACCTTTTTTTCATTGATTTAAACTGTTTTAGCAGAAGAAATTTTCACCATGTGCCTGTAGTTTCTGTCAACTTACAGCAGTGTTTTTATACATTGCTGAACAGAGTAGCTAAAATTATTTTAGTAAACAAAATTATTTTATTTTCCCATATATCATCGTTACATCAGGCTGAAAGCTCAATGTGTTTTTTTAAAGCAAAAGACATGCCAAGAACGACACACAGAGGCTTCATCTTCCAAAATTGCAATTGTCAAAGGAAACATAATTTTTTCTCTTTTACACAATTTATTCTGCTGCACACACACAAGCTTCAATGCCTGGTAACTGCTTCCGTGTATCTACAGAAATATTTGCATGCAGAAGCTAAATATGTGCAGGAAGAAATGCGTCGTTAGCTTCTGCATGCACATTGCTGAGAATTAGAATAAAAAGCCCTAAGGGAAGGCTTTCATTAATTTACACTTGAAAAGGTCAAAGACCAATGGCTAAAGAGCACTGTTTAACCATTCAACAATACATTGTCTTGTTGTTTGCTTTAGGCTTTTTTATATGGACTCTGACATATGTGTGGGTGTATGTGTGTTCTGGGCAGAATGTGAATTAGATCAGATAAAATATATATCCACTCAACAGGGTGCCCCAAAACACTCACCAACCAACCCATCCATTGCTGCATTTGCCATCTTAAACAAATTCAATTTCTTTCTTTGTGATAAAATAAGCCAGTCCAAAGTAGATAACATCTCACAATAATGAGTCCCAAAGCTGTAATTTAAAACAAACCTAGCACTTCTATTATACAACACATCCAGTTCATTAAAAACAACAAGCCAGCTTGTATATGATCTGTATCACCACAAATCAAATATCAGCAAACTAAGCTGCTGGGAAGTGCATGGTCCAGTTGAAAGAAGAAAAAAAAAAAAAAAAAAAATTAAGCAATGTAATCACCTCAGAAGACAGCTAATTTAGATTAAATGTTAAGATCAAATTGTTAAAAAGACATTAATATTGAGATAATAGCCATTCTTATCCAGTCGACCTAAAAAGATCTTAACTCTATGCTATATAAATTATAGCATATTCACAGTAAACATAGTCATAACAAATCTATGATTCAAAATATCTTCAAGTTTACTCAGCCAAATGGCTCATAGTATCAAAGGTCTGATTAACAAGTATTAGTTTATTTGCAGGAAATCTGTGGAAAAGACAACAGAAATCCATTTACAAGATATAATCAAAATAATTTGGACTCAGTCTTTCATTTCATGAGCTGCCGGACACCTGGCGACTCTCATTATCTTTAATGAGAAGCTTCCAAACCTTTGCAAAATAGGAACACTGGGCACAATGGGATCCCAGCTGAAGCACCTTATATAGTTTAGCATTCACACCACTACAGTGCTACTAGCTGTGTTGCATTAAACTGGCTTCACTTTGTTTAATGGGAGGAATCTATCAGGTTTAATGCTAATTAAATATTTTTTACATTTCTCTAGGCTCAATAAAAGGCAAGAGATGTGGCCAACACATACTGTTCAAGTGGTCAATTCTAGTTTTAAAGCAGCGATGTATAACTCTTTCTTACAGGTTTACCATTTTAACTGCTTGCTCTAATCTAATTTTACATCTAATAGACCATCCAGACAACGCTTTGAAAATAATATACATATTGCTGCAGCAATTTGCTTACTGTCTTACCATCCTACTGCTGAATTTCTCACAGAGTGCTTACTGCCACAGCATCTGAATGTTTGCTGAACAGGAGCTGGGGAACAGGGTGGTGGGGCATGTGCTCAGGGGCTGAGCCAAGATCCCATTTGGGGATTCACACAAACCACGGTGACCACAGCAGAAACACATCTGGAAGTGCACAACGAGGCAGGGAATGCCCCTTCACCACCACCTAGCCTCTGGGCCTCTATAATGCACATGGGCAAAAAGGAGATTTCTGGCTGTGAAGATGTGTAATTTTTTATGGACGTTCCCCTACCTCCTGCCACGAAAAAGCAATAATTGGGGTATTTTGGTTTTCACATATAGGAAATACAGGTTGTGATTTGGTTCTTTGAACACTACAGGCTGTATATTTTCAAGGGACCAGGACATCACAAAGAGTAGAAAGCTTGACTAGTACAAATCACAGCCACTGACAGAAAAGGCCAAACCTACGCAGCAATGAATTTTGGTCTTAATTGCACCATCAAGCAAAAGGACATTTCTTGCAATAATCAAGGCTACGTTGCACCAGCTTAGTAGGGAAGCAAAGGGGACAATATTGTAATCACCAGAACAAATTGCTGACACAAAGCTGTGCTTAATACAAACTTTGTTCTTCCCTAGAAGAAAACCTACTTTAAACTGCTCTACCGTGCTTCTGGAATGGCTGAAGAGGGACCAGTGGCCCCACTGGGCAGACATGGACATCAGGATGTCTGTAGGAACCCAGCTACCTGGTGTGACTTTTGCTGTTGTGCACCTTGATATTCAGAGAGCAAAGCAGGTCAGAGTTACGGGCCTTGCTCACAGTAGTGGGTACAGATACACAGCTGGGAGAAGAAACCTGAGGACTATTTTCAGTGCTTCTTGAGGTCACTAACTTGGCATTTACCTGTTTATTATATAACAGATTTGGGAGAGTCCTCAGAGTCTTGGGTGTTCATACGGGTACTACAGATGCTTGAATACAACACTCATCTTTATACAGATAATGGCACCACTAGCAGAAAGGCAAGAAGTTAATTAATGTCTAAGTGATTTGGAGGAAACATAGTACTGCAACCTTGGCAAAGCCTGAGAAATGTCTCTGCCATGACACTGCTTCCAGAGACTTCCTGGCTTCAGGAGGAAGAAGCAGCAACTCACTTCATATGAGGAAGAGGAGCAAGAGGCACCATGCATCTTTATCCATACGTATCTGGCTCAACCTCACTGAAAAAAAGTTAATACAAGGCTATGAGCATGCCTTATTGGGTGTCCCCTACATCCCGGCACACAAATCCCACCGAAGGAGACTGTAAGAGCTACCAAAGCTGTGGGAGACTAAGTCAAGTGATTTCCAAGCAGTTAAAGATTAGCCACCCTGCCACAGACATCAATCAGGTACAGTTCTCCGGGCAGTTTCCACAGTGAGATCCATGGTATCCCGAAACTGAGCTCACTAGGCAAGAGATGACTTTAAAGATCTGCTGTCTTTTCATGAAAAATTCTGAAGATTAGGTTCATCCTCATTTACACACAAATAATTGACCCAGAAAAGACGTAGCATGACAAGAAAATCTGTTTGATGAGGGTGAAACTTAAGATACATGTTTTTAAGATACTCTCTCTCAGTTCTGGAAGCCTTAACGTGCTGACTGGCCATGTCCTGTTTCAGAAGCGACCAGGGTACAGAAAGACAATTATTTTTTTTATAAGTACTTCTCCTATCTGGGCTTGAACAACTGCTTCTAGGTGTTAAGGGTCTAATGATAGAAGGTTATCTTCTCTATATAAAACATACAGAGGAACAATTATTGCATAGACTAAAGATAGTCAGAGAATGGAAATGTTGAGTATTTCTTCCTATACAAATTTGGGATCTACAAAAAATGAAAATTCTAAAATTTCACTTTGCGACCCTCAAAACATCAGTTTGTTTCAGTGTTTCCAAATGTTTCCAAGAGCCTTCAAATTCTGTGAAACCACAGCAGTGAAGCAGAAACATGAGGCATCCCAAAACACTCCGGGGTCAAGGAACACATTAGTCCTCAGTCAGTCCCCAGTGCCCTAGTAAGAGAAATTTGCTTGACAGGCTCCAATGATGCCAAGAAACCTGTGTGTGCTGCCACTTCAAAAGGGAGGATGCATTGGGAGTGACCTCTATTACATTTTCAATTGGGATGTTTTAATTTTATGGCAAGTGAATTTTGTCCTGGAAAATACCTGCTATGGAGAGTTCCCAGACCTCAGACCTGCTATTATCTGAAATGCTTCCTTGAATAGGATAGACAGTGAACAAAATCCTAGAGGCTTGGATCACTCTGATAAGGACACATCCTGCAGCAAGGGATGGGCTTCCATGGACAGGAAAACTATCACAAAATACACTGAAATATGTCAGCTACCAGGCACCAAAGAAACATGGACACCTTCCCCTGTAGGAGTGTGTGGGATGCCAGGGTGGCTATTAACTCAGGTTTCACAGACATGGACAGTGTTTAACAACCACCGCCTGCTGCCTCACATATTGTGTGCACAAGGCTCCACGCAGCATCACACCTTGCAGAACTGCTGACTGGATTCTGACATGTTCAGTTTGCAGCAAGGGAGCTTGTCAGTGATTATCTTATTATCACAAACACAGATGTGATTCAGCAGTTTACTTGGTCTTGATGAGGGTCCCAAGCTTGGCACATTACATAGAATGTGGTTTAGGCCAAAACAATTACTGAGTTCCAAGTAAGCTTCCAGTTGCCGGAGGGAGAAAGAGAAAAGCAATGAAAACCTGTTCTAAATAAAATGGACTTTTAGTGTCAATGGACATGGCTTATCTCTAAACAGTGATTAAGAGGAGCTGATCAATACCTCATAACACAGTACATACAAACACTTTTCCATGTATTGTTTAGGTAGAGAAGTTTTGCACAGTGTCACTTCTGATTCACAAAGGACTTCTGTTTAGATGATCTTCAGCTCAGCACACGGCAATTTTACAAGGTTTAAGCATCATTGCATCTATCAGCTGTTACAGCAAACCCAGAGCATTATCCTGGAAATCAGTTAATCTTTTTAACCACTTCTTTCACAAATTTAACTCTAAGTTTTACTCCTTAATTGTAAGGATCTTCCTGTCAACTATGAAGCATGTCTTCTTAACATGGTCCATATCTTGGAAATGGAGAATATTAATTAAATATCCATTTATTAAATATACTTATATTAATGTCATATATTAAATAGTGTCATATATTAAATATCCATTTCATTTCATTAACACCACCACTTCAGCTTACTTTGACACAGACATGTATTACATGGTGTCAGTGCCATGTATCACGACAGTTACTATTATCTATGGCAGTCAACAGTTTTAAGTTTGCTGCCAAAGGGACAAAGTGTGAAAAATTTGTGCAGACATTCATTTAAAAGTGTTATGTTTCAGTGACTTACAAGAAAATGTATCAGGGAGCAGTTATGTTGCTCAGTGCCTAGCTTTTTGTGGGGTTTTTTTGTTTGGTTTGGTTTTCTTTGTTTTGTTTTTGATTGTTTGTTTTGGGTTTGTTTGGTTTTTTTTCATTGTTGGTTTTTTGATTTTGTTTCTTTGTTTCTGCTTTCTGGGGTGTTTTTCAGTTCTTTTTGTTTTTGAAACCAGTATGTCATTGCTTCTTTGGCAAAGCTACAAAATGGGAAGACCAAGAACTGTGTAATTGTCTGGGAAATGTAATGTGCATTTGGCTTACTTGAGAGAGGACACAGAAGCAAGGCAAGCCTTTAGGTACAAAACATTCCACATACCACTCTCAACAGAAGCTGACAGCGCTATTCCTTCAGCATAGTAAATTATGCTGGAAATGAAATGAGAAATTACTAGTTTTCCAGATTCTATACATTGAGAAGTGATATACAGTATGAAATATTGCTTCTCAGATAAAGCAGCAGCCCTCGCCTCCAACTCTATACTACAACAGTCACCAATGAAATATAATTGCTGGCAAGAGAGAAGTAAAAAATGAAGCAGTGGATTAAGCATGAAGCTGCCAGTAGGCAGCAGACAGGGGACCAAAGGGAAGCAGTCTTTTCACATGCATTAGCTTGTTTCTCTCTGCTAACTTACCACAATTAATGCTATATACATCAAGAACTTGGAATATAAAATAAATCCAAGGAAAATTCTTGTGGTAAGCTACTGCATTTGACTTTAATTGGAGCAAGGCATGTAGTACCAATATCAGGCTCAGACACTAATTCAAGTAAACATTAAGTTTCTTATATTCATTATGCTTTCAATACCTTTTTTTTTCATACCTTCTGTTTCTGAATAAGGTTGGAGCTTTAGAAAGCAACGCTCGGTTGTTTTATGTTATCGCTGTGAATTCCTGGCATATGCTTAGGTCTGTTTTCTGAGGAACTTCTTTGTGGGGTTTTTTTTTGTTTTGTTTTCAAGACATCAACAACTTAGAAATTCTGGTGCATACCTATGGCTGAAGGCGGATGCTGCTGCTGTGACACAGTTAAAGCCAGTGTGAAGCTGTAGTCTGGTACAGGCAAGGAGGTGTGTGAGGCGGCAGCGGCAGAGCATCTGGGCCAGTTTTTGCCCTCCTTGCCCCCAGCTGCAGGGCTGCAATTTCCACAGGCAGTGTGCAGTCACATGAGGCTGATAGGACAAGTCCAGAAGTGGTTTAAAATGGTAAAAGCAAATTATATGTCAGTCTGTACAGCCCTCCTCTACCAAGCAGCTCAGTGAATCTCATACATCTAGATTCTGATCACCTTAACTGTACTGTTATGGATTTTCCATGGTGTACACTCCTCCTCAGCTACAAAATGCTCTAAGAGTACATGGAAAAGGATTTCTCACATACAGAAGCACTTTCTTTTTTGTTCTCATTTTTTTCTACATGTTTTTGCTTTCAGAGATAGCTCTCCAGCTTCTACTTGATCTTTGCTATAACTTGATTCACCGTGTAGCTGAAAAATAAAGACTAAAATTCTGGCTAGCCCCACCTTTGCAGCTGGGTTTGGCCCTAGACCTTGGCCTCTGTGAGCCAGGAGCTGACATTGCTCAGAACAAACCTATAGATTCTAAACCAACAGAGACTAAAAATACTGTCCTTGAATGTAATTCAGGCCAAGATATGAAGACTAGATAGCACTGTCCATCTCAAGTCACTTCTCTCAGCATCTCGGACTGCCCTGCACAATTAGTAAGTCAGTTATCTGCATCTTGTAGGTGATCCGTGTATGATTTGGGATAGGCCTGATCAAAGGCAGTGGTTTGCAATAATTTTCTTTTATTATTCTTCAGAAATACTTTTAGCCCTTCTTTTACCTGAAAGTTTCCATATTAACCTGATTATAAATGAACATTTTCCTTTAAATATTAAACTCTATCAGTCACTCTCCTTTTCTTTCCTCAGTGCAGTGGTGTTGCTAGAGAGAGAAGTAATTAATGAAGAGAATCAAAAAGTTTTCCAAAGTGTTTCCTCTTCACAATATAATCATGATTATATTAATGTACTGTTTTTATTAAATGAAAATCAAGACAACCTAGGCCTATTAATGTTACTTCACAGGCAAAGAAACCCTTATTAGCATTCCCTAGCTGCTGCTGCAATTCTTTCAGAGAAGTTTTATTGCTCCAATATATATTCTCTTCCTGCTACTAGATTTCTGTCTTGTTTATGGAATTTAAATGGTGTATTAAACTAAATTCTTCACACTGCCTCTTTCCAGAAACAGAGATCCTAGACAGATGAGTTGATGAAAAGAAAACGAAATAGAAATAAAACCCTGCACACTTTCTAATTAGAATTCGGTAACAGTCACGTTCATATCAGATATCAAATTCTCTGCTGACCTCTGCTGAAGCTGTTGTGGGAGCAAGAGCAAGGAAATTGTGGTCAGGCAGCTGCAAGAGTTACCCGGAGTCCCAGACTCAGAGCCTTTAAGCTGTGAGGATGAAGTAGCAAAGCTCTAGCTCTGCAAACTTCGGAGGACCTTCACCCCTCCTCGGCATTCCTGAAGGATGATCCCTGAGTTTTAGTTATACCCAGCTCTGCATTACCCCAGACACCACTCCAGGGACTGGTCCCTTGCACTGAGGGAAAGGCACATGGTGGCAACTACTGCTGTGAGGAGGAGGAATGGTCAAGTTGGCTGAACTTGCTGCCTTGGGAGCTGGAGGCAGGGGAAGGGTGATGGCTTTTCCAGCACCTGCTTGTTATCTGCAGAAATAAGCAGGGTTCCTGCTGACCTCATGTTCTGGAGGGAAGGAAATCCCCACCCTTCACATCACTTTGTCCCAGGGAGACAATAAGAACTCTGAAGAGCCAATGCCATGATACTGGCCTCATTCTTATGAGGGCAAAATCCAATTTTACTTCCATGGCTTTATAGTCTTGAGCCCTGCCAGCATATCTCCCTGGTTTCAGCAGCTTAGCCCTTTCAGCAGCCTGGTGCCAGGCAGCAGAGCCCACTTGCCTTCCACCTTCTTCATAGTTTTAGGACTCTTTTAAGAGGTGTTACAGCAACAAGGGACAGCACATACATATCAAACCTTGAAGCTAACCAATGGAACAGGTTCAAACCCACTCCAAACAATAGCATCACTTACTACCTATCCTTAGTGTCCTCCAAAGGCAGTGTAACCTCCCACAAACTCCAAGGCCTTATATGAAAAATGGGAAATAATATTTAGAAGATGAGGGAAAATAAGCTCTGGCACGTACAGTAGGCCTGCATCTACATGAATAAAAACCAGCACTGCAAGGAGCATGTTAGTCCCATACCAACCTCTAGGTCTCACCATATCCAATAGATGAGCATTCCTTTCTCCTCCTTCCCTTGTGTGCTGACTCCCAGTGCAGGGGCTGCTGTATCCCATTGAGCCTGTCCTGTTCCAGGCCAGCTCTCATACTCCATGACCTAACAGAGCTGAGTTCTCAAATGGTTTCAATGTATGGAGTAAAGGAGAGGACCTAGCTCTGCTCCTGTTCTATCCAATCAAGAAGTCCTAGTGAAAAGGGGTGCTCAGCACAGGCCCATCAGTGCGTGGACTGAGTAAAATCCATGTCAAGGGGATTCAGTCTACCTGGCCTGAAATGTCATTCCTCTCTTAGTTTATTCCCACTAAGCAAACCATGCTGAAAAGCATGTATTGACTCCTCGGGTGCCACAGGAAGAAATTAGGTAGACACTTTCATCAAATGGAGCCTTCTCCCATGTCCTACATTTCAGGAGGGATGGGGGCAGGCAGTGCCTGCCTTTCCCCAGGGCTTCTCTCCATCTGGTAGACAGTTTATACAAACAAAGTCACGCTGTGGCCTTCCCCTTGTTCAAATGGGAGCAGACAGCTTCTTTCCCTGCAGCCTTCTGGGCCGCGGGGCTTGTGTTTAAAGCCAGAATAACTCTACTGAGTTCAGTGGAGTTGCACTACCATTAAAATGGAGGAGTCAGAATCTTTGAATCCTTAGTACTCCAGCCTTGCTAGCATTACTTTATTTATTCAGCTCGTCTTTCCAGAAAACATCCAATTTAGATAATAGCTAGTGGGAGAAGCAATCCCCTTTAGGGATCAGCAGTGGTTGTTATATGATTTCTTAACAACTATTTTCTCAGCAGCAAACAAGTCTGCAACTGAAATAATACTTTTGTAGCATGTGAGAGTACAGCTTCCAGAACTACTTAGGTCTATTAGAGTTGAGAAAAACCGAACAGATACATAAAGCAAGATGAAATCATTTGTAACAAATGCAGTTTTCTTGGCCTCTTTTTCTCTTGGTTAGATTGTGCTTTTTTGACCACAAAAGGCCAGAAGACAATGCACCAACACACCTCCCGTCCAAAAGAGGGGCTGAGAAAAAGCTTTTCAGGTAGTAATTTCCTGCTGATTACATTGCACTGCTTGGTGTGATGAGGCTGTAGCGTCGTCTGCACATAACATGGTTGCTGGCACACAGGTCCTAGCAATCCTTACACTTCTGCCTACCAACAGCACTGCCTTGCACAACAACTCAGTGTTACAATTAGAACAATTTTACGATTTCTCCTTTCCCCGAGATTGGTTTAGACTGTGCTATTTTCCTGAAAAGCCTCAATTAACATAAGATCACTAGGCTCTCCAAAAGTAGCTAGAAAAGGAACGTAGGTTTTCAAATTAAAACCAAAAGAAATATTTTTCTGTTGTTTTCCAAGAGTAAAATTTAAATGCAGAGGGCATATCTAGGTCCCTATATGATACCTGAACATATACAGAAACATCCTCAATTTTCAAGCAAATATATTTTACAAGTCAAGTAGCGATGAAAAAGTCCAAACATTTCAGGGCCACTGGAAAGGCTTAGTAACAATAATGCAATTAAATCTGATTGGCTTCTTCAGCCTGCTGATGCTACAGATATGCCCATGGGTGAAAGAGTCAGAAAGTCAGCATGGGATCTTCTGGGACTTCATCACTTAAGGGTGACAAGCTGCCCTGCCTATAGCACTGCTGTGGTGACAGTTGTATGGAGTGATTGAGGGTTACATATCTACACACACAGTTAATGATTCAGTAGGTGGTTCTCCATCATCAGTTCCACTGATGATACACAAAAAGCAGAGCAGATTTTACCAGTCTTCTTTAATTATAAAAATTTTCCAATTAAAAAAAAAAAAATCAGAAAATGAATCAAGCTAAACCTCTCTGAATAACATTTATTAGAAACTCTGGCATTTCTCATTAGCTACTTTGTCATTAATACACTCCTCTTTATTATAGTGGGCCTAAACTAAACCTTCTTTTGACAGGAATCAGGAAAGCTAAGAAATATGTATGGAACATCTCTGAAAACCAAGCTATCCAGCCACACGAGGTCAGTAGTGAGGGTCTGCGCTTGTACAGACCCAACACTTCTCCAGAACTTCACCTGAAGACCAGCTCTGGTTGCTGCCCACATTTCAGGCCGCAATAGAAACATCTCAGACAAAGAAATAATGCTTCCTGGCTTTGACTCAGCATTTTAACGAGACCCTTCCACTTGGAAGCTGCCAAATGGAGATAATCTACTTCCCACTTTTATTAGTTCTTTTTCTTGTATACAGTATCGATACCCTTCCTTTTTTAGGATTCTGTTTTAAAACACTGCCAAATGCTTCTTAAGCCTTCATTGTATTTTATCTGCTGATTGCACAAACAAAGCACTTTCCCACTGACAGCCTTCACCGCTCATTCTGGTGCTGCAAATGACGATACTTGAGGCAGTAGCACAGGACAGCCAGCAATGATATGCTGTAATTGGCAGCACAGGGAGTGTGTTCCTCTGTGTAGCACAGTCATCCCTACACTGATGAATACAAAAAAGTATCTGTTGCAGATTACTCTGCCCTCTGGAGCTGTTCAGCTCTGGCAGATCTTTCAGAGCAAAGGAAGGACCTTTTACAGTTCGTACTTGGCTATTTATTCACTTGTCCTAAACTCGTACTATCATTCAAGCAGCTACACCTGCATTACTCTTACTCAGTTCCTGCAGATTTTCCTGATGCACACAGTTAAATAGTGGTGGTAACTCCTGAATCAATTTATTGTATCCCCTGCCCTACAACAGGCTTCATACAACTGAGAGTTGGTCCCAGATTTACTCTGGTATCAAACAGATTAAGGTAAGAATGGGTATCTACCGGTGGTTAAGACATTAGTTTGGGGTGTCAGATCTCTCAAGCCTTTACCCATCTCCTGGGGTGTCAGATCTCTCAAGCCTTTACCCACCTGTGAAATACAAATAATAGCACTTTCCTGATTTTTTTTTTCAAATGCTACTGAGATGTTGTAGAGATAGCAGACAACCAACTGCTCTTGTAACAGGGAAGCCACATCTTGGCCAAGAATTAGGTATTTTGCTCCTAGGATATTTATGCCTACATGAGCACAAACTATGAACTGGAAGAAGTGCTGAGTTTGCAAAGTGTTAATTTTGCACAGGAGGATGGGGACCAGCACTGCAGAAAAGGACCTGGGGGTCTCGGTCAACAGTTGGGTCAAGAACTGAGTAGACCGGTTTGATCCCGGGGCTGATCCCACTCTGAGTAGGACTTTGATGTGGAGACCTGCTGAGGCCCCTTCCAACCTGAAGAACTCTGAACTGCTTCTATGAAATACTGAAAGAAAGTCTAACAGCTTGTTAGCTACTTATACAGTCTCCTTGGCTAAGCACAATACCATCCTACCAATAAATGCCGGGAGATACTATCTTGGGAAATGCTTCAGAGCCTGCTGATAATTCAAACCACCACATCGACTATATATGCAGTACAGCCAGGGTACTTTATAAGGTACATATTAACTTCAAGTACCTTCAAGTACACATTAACTCATGCATATCACATCCACATCTATAGTATCATGAGAGTAATGATGATTTTACAAAGACCTTTGGACTCACAGGGATACTATTAACAATCTTATCAAAATCCTTGGCACTAATACCTTACCTCCGAGTAGCAAAACATTCTAAGACAGACTTTACGTTAGTCCTTGTGTCTTTTTTGAAAAGCTTTACAAAGAACTACAAGAAATTTGTGCAGATTTTGACGTTTTCAAATCATCTGGAATTGCAGCAGTAGAGAGTTGGGTTTGAGCAATGGTATACCCAGGGGTTCATACTTATTCTCAGGGACACTTGGAGAAAATCAACTTTAGGAAACATTTTCTATTGACTAATTCCACGGAATTGCATTTCTGAGGCATGAACAACCTCACAGGAATCTTATACAGACCGGACAAAGAGCAACAATCTCTGTGCTGCTACTCTGTTTGCAGAGGAAGCAGTTATCATTTTAGTACTTTCTCAGTGGGAAAGGTGGAGCTAATTTAAAAAGAGGCCAGATTTGTTGTCATTCAACAGGCAGAATCTTTTTCCCCCCTTGAATCCATGCAATACTTGTCAGAATTGCCTTTTCAACAAAAAAGGCCTGCACCACCACAGAAGTCATCATCAAACACTAAGCAACTCTACCTTGTTCAGTTGTAGCATCAGATACACACAAACATCAAATGCTATTTGCATGATATCCTTCCTCAGCAAGGGTTGGTTACACCACTTGCACTTCTAGGGTTCTCAGCTCTTATCTCTACTTATTCTCTAGCTTGCCCAGTTGCATAGGGAAACAGCACTGATAAAATCTGTAGAACTCAGACCTTTGAGAGCAGGTTTGATTTAAATTACACAGCTATCGCTGCCTCTACCTCAGCAACCCTGAGACCAGAATTTCCTGTCTATTATTAATAATAAAAGGATTCAGAATGGATTTGTCATGGAATGTGAAGCAGGCCAAACTGTGCCTCTTGGGACGTGATCTCTGAGTAACAGATTTACTCCAGCATATTATCTGAATAAAGGCCTCGTATGAAGCCCACTGAAGTCAATGGGAAGATGCTCAGGGGACCAGACTGGCAGATGCAGAATTAGAGCACTACACACAGCATCAGCTTCTCTACAGCTGTACCCTTCCTGGAGCACAGCTGCCAAGCAAGAGCTTTGCAGAGGTTAGGCAACTGCCTAAGTAGAGATCCTGAGGCTATGGGGCTGGACTGGGGAAATGGAAGAAGCTAAAGAACTAGAGAGATGGGTATCTCACTCATCAGCCTGAGGGATCCTAAAAAAAAGGTAGCAGCAAGCTTCATAAGTCATAGTCAGTTATTCACACAACAACTACCAGTAGCTGCTAGTACATCCAACTAGTCCTAGCTAGTTGTAGTAAGGAAGCTGATGGGTTGAGTGAGTTGCATGTATTTGTAATTTGAGTAGGCAGGTGATAGGTGAGTTAAGATGATAGGGACATCACTTGCTACCTTGGAAGGAAAATCCCCTTGGAGATGGGATTGTTTGGAGGGCAAGGATCAAGCTCTCCTTCACCTTTACTTGACATGACTCTAGTGAAGGAACTGGGACACCTGGGAAGAATATCAAAATGCTTCTTCAGCTCCTGTGACTGCCACCTGCCATGCCATCTGCTGCTGCCAGTGCCACCTGGGCAAATCACCGCTTGGATGGAGCACCAGGGACAGCAACCATAGGAAGGGCAGAGATGACATCCCATCAAACTGAAGCCACAGTGGCCTCTAGAAACCGCAGGCAGAACTGTTCCTGCTCTGACCAGGTGTAATGCAGCCATCAAACCTATTGCAGTCACCAGAGATGAGTGAATGACATTTGACAGCCCTGACATATGTTATATCTCTCTGTATAATTGTATTTTTCATTTGCCAGGTGAGATGGCTTGAGTTCAGATACTGCCTTTGATCCTCTGGCTATTAAAAAAAAAATGTATGTCATATAACTGTCTGCATTTTGAGAATACTTTTAATTCAACAAGAATACTACAGATGAAGGTTCTCCGAACTGGTTTCCTTATCTACAATACTTGTTCACTTATATCAAAGACTTCAATGCTAGCTCTATGATAAAAACATATTTTAACCACAAACAACTATTTAAACACCTGTATTTTCAAATAAGCTTAGATTACATTTCAAAATCACTGTAATCAATACCCTATTGAACATTGTCTGAGATGTATAGAACCAAACTCAGTCACCCCAAAGGGAAATTGATATACATTATGACCTTGATCTGGGCACAATGTTTTTGATTTTTCAGAAGCACAAAATGGAATAATACTGCTTGCTAATTTCCTAACATGAATTTTGAGGCCAGAAAAGAGCTGTTTGCTTTGCAGCAGAAAAGCGAGACCTTAGATCTGTGCCTAAACACTTGTGCTGTTTGTATGTATAGAGCTGGTGAGATCTATCACCAAGTAAGTTAGACCATAAAATCGCTTTCAACCATCTGTGCAACATCACTTCAAGATACTGCTTTGATTTACAGAACATGCAGCTTGGATAAATAGCAGTAGTTAACCAAGTGTAGCTTGGTTACCATGTGTATTGTCAAGTTGCAGTGAAGTACCGTAAACTTGTACAGGAGTGAAGAGTCTCTGATGTGGCCCTTTAAAGCTCAGGGAACTCAAGCTCACAGGAGAAATATCCTCCAAGGGCCAAATATATCTTGTTTCCAGGCGACTCACTCCAAGTGACATGTTTTCCGCTGTATTACAATTTATGGGCTAGTAGAGGAAGAAAAAATATTTTGATTCCATGTGTGTCAAGGGATCTGATTCGTAAACAGGAACCATACACAGTAAGCTGCTGCAAAAAGATAGAACAGACATGGTCTAAATGTTGGAAGTGGTGATGATGAAAGGCCAAATTTTTGGATTATGAAAAATATCGGACACTAGCCTCAATAACAGCTAGAATCCTCTTGAGAATATCAAAATATTATTGATAAAAATAAGTAACTTACAGCTACACAAGGGTTACTGTGGCTTTTTGAAGAGGGCTGTGTTATAATCCCTCCCTGAAAAACATCCAGAGCCTTTTGGTTTCCTACAGGTCCAACACTTGTAGACTTGCCAGGTTGCCACATGGGAAACCAGTTCATGAAACCTAAAACTGAGAAGGAGCTAAGCCAAATGCCATATGGACAAGCTGCCAGTTCAAATGCTTTTACGAGTCTTGGTGTCCCTTTGGAAGTCTGGGTGAATTGTTCCTCCTGATCAAATACTGCGTCAGACATCTACAAGGTCAAGCCATGGGAGCACTTGTCAAGTTAGATAGGATGTCTTTGACCTTAATTCATTTACTTTTTAGTACAAAAAGTTCAGTCAGTACCAGAATTACATGAGACATACTCAACTATTAACTGTCTGTAATGCAGTAGCCTCAGGGGAAACTAGGCAAAGGTAAATAACACAGAGATGTGATGAAATGAAACACAGTCGTCTACAAGAGCAGAAGCATGGTGACTTACACAGCTTGAGGTGCTTCCAGGCATCCTTCCAAAAGACAGTATTAATTAGCAAGTATATCTAGGCCCCAATTTCACAGTCCTCCAGTAATCTTCAGGCTCACAAGAGATTGCAGCAACCTTGGCAGCTATTATGTAAGATTCACATTTCACAAAGAAAGCTGTCTGTTATGCTTCCCAGCTGAAAGGAACAGCAAACTAGAAGACATTTCTTTTCATGTCTCATTTTGTTGGTTTTGACTTCCAGTGATCACCCCCATAAGACTTCAACACGCTCTGAACAATGGCAGCATGGACTCTCCAACCAGTTCTGAGTAATTCATATCTGGCAGAGAGTTGAGATTATAGGCATCTCATGTATCAAAGCTTCTGTATTAATAATAATTTAATAATGAACTAATAGTAATTTAATCTAACTGGCCATTTTCCCTCTTTTTTATCTTATTAAACAGATCAAGCAGTGTATATATTGAAAATGCTCCATTCCATTGAGGTTTCTTTATAAATATGTTTCTATTTCAGTGAGGTTACAGAGCACATAAAATTTTCATATAACTGAAATGAGCTGTGTAGGGTAAAAGTAAATGCCAGCAGGCATCTAAATATTGTAGCATCTGTTATATTTTACACTCTGTGATCACAAATCTTATAAAGCCTCACTGCATTTTAGCGGTATTCTTCACAAACTATTGAAGATTGATGGCTAGTGTAATTGCCATATCTGATATGCTATCATTTTTAATATACTGAACAACTGCAACTGCCCCTTTCTTTGTACTATCAACCTAAGTCTATTTTATGTTTCCATAAAGAGCATATTATATCAGTAGTCAGTTATATTACCACCAACTAATATTTTTACACATTGTAGTGTTATCTTAATTTTCACTGCAATACCTTGTAATATGTAAGTACAGACAATACACGATAGTATGCAGCAAGATAAAACATGACCTTTCCTTTTATAAACAGCTAATTCTACATATTTCAAAGGTGGGTTTTTTTTTTTTCCTCTTTCTTGTTGGTTATTATATATACTTTCAAGATAAGACTGGGTCAGAATGGTTAAGGTTAATGAAAATGAACTTCTGAATTTCATACACCTTTGAACATTAGATTATCCAGAAAGAACAGTAGTACCTATGCATATGCAAATTTCTAATGAAATTCAAAGTTACTAAAGTAAAAAACACGAACTGGAGTTAGAAGGAGATCAAGACTCCTAAAAAAATACAGTCACATGCATAATGAATATCTATTTAGAAGCACAACTACCTCACCACCTTTCCATCCATCCTGTTGACTAATGATGTGCATGATTTGAAGAAGAAATTAGTCTCAAGGAGTAGCACTAGCACCTTGTTGATCAATTCAACAGAAAGCTCACAAAAGAGAAGCAGATAAAGTACATTTCCCTAACTAATCAATAACAGCTCTCATTTGTCATCCCCAGCCGACCACGTTACTCCAAACTGCATTTCAAGTATGTAAAACTGTCTTTGCTTTAATTTCTAAATTTAATTTCTAAATATGGCATTTCTGCTAGTGACAAGAGCACAGTGTCTGTCAGAACTATCTGCTGGCTTCACCGCTAAGAGAAAGCCGTTGATTTACAACAACATCCAGTTTGCCATTTAGTTAGGAGTTCTGACTCAAAGATATCAGAGGTTTAAACCCAGAAACAACCATTCCTTTCATTAGCTGTCTGAAGATACAGGGTATACTAACTCTGGTAAGCACCTCTAGTAATTTAAGCTAAAAGCTGGCAGTGGGAACTGTGTGTGAGCCCTTCTGCACACAAAAAAGTACAGCTGGCTACAGCTGAATTCCCCGTGGAACTAATAATTTCTTGTTTTGCAAGAAGATGCTCACAGGGCTCTCCTGAGAGTAAAAATTTCTATAGATCGTTTAAACTCACTAATCTTACTCTTAGAGGGCTTGTAAATGTGCGTTAGCATTTGTGGGTATAATATATCCTGAGGAAAGGTGTCAGTCTTTGAGTAACAAGCCTACCCCTTCTGCATCTTTAATAAACGAGTCCGTGAACAGTTTACAAAGTCACACATTTCTCATTAGCTGAAAAAATGAGAATGCTTCAGAACAGCTAAAGAAATATTAAAACACTGAACATCTGCAGAGATATGGTTTAATGAACAAAGACTATTGAAGGCACTCACTGTCCTAATTTCCACTAAGTTGACAGACAATGCCCCAAAACCGCCTTTCAAATCCAACATTAACTAATAAGCTAATCAGAGCAGAACAAACCATTTGTGTATGACTTTAAAATAAAGAATGGCAAGTATAGTTCTGCAACATATGTAGTGTTTTGGTTTTGTTTTTAAACAAGAGAATGATTTGTTTTGCTAAAAACGCACACACTTATGCTGAATAGTCTGTTTGCTATAAAAATGTCCAGATTTGTCTAAAATTACTGTGCATTTTATACGAGCTGCGATAAACTACAATTGTGAGCTCGGGCCAAAATTCCTTTCAAAGCTCATAAGATGTAGCTTGTCACAGCTCTGCCATTTGGGCCACTGAGTTTATTTTCTATGGTGAACCTCGGTGCACCCATCAGTCTAGCATCAATAGGTGCCTTGCAAAAATGGAATGCTCCACAATATCTTTCAGTACATTTTCTGCAGTGCCTAAGCTTTACTCAACAGAAATATTCTATATCTGGTTAGAATGCCTGCTGCATGACTCAGTAGAAATTATTTATTAGAAACAGATAGCCAAATGGAGATGTAAAAGAAAGGAAGTTTGCTCTGAACTTATTTTTACCCAGAACTGAATTTGCAGCCATGATATTTCATGCCCCCTGTGGTTTATAACTTGGGAAAGTGAGCGGTTTGAGGATATATTTTGAATTCTGTCTTCTGTGGTCATTTGCTTGAATCCTGTATCCTTTCCATCTCCTTTAAAAATGCCTCGGGGCGAAGACTTTAGTCTTTGTGTTGTACGGATCCCAAGATTAGTGCTAGGACCAGTCATAGTGTGATTTGTGTCTCCAGTGGTAGGACATTTTAGTACAAATCACACACTATGTAAACAGAAACAATTTGAAATTATAATAATTATTGTAGTCATAATTTTTTAGTAGGAGCCATCCATGAAAATATTAACATGTAGTAGATTCATCACAATTTTATATAGGAGGTGAAATTATAGAGGTTAAAGATGATGAACTCAAAATCAGATTCATGGCAACTGAAAAATACCCAAATACATTAAAATCGAGACTACTTTAAAAAAAGAGATGTTACAGCCCTGTTTTTTAAACACAAAGCTCAATCATGTAGCTCACTTCATTTCTGTAGTATTCCCAGTTAGGCAGGCTATAGGACTTTTAAACCACAGACAACATATAAGCATTTCCCTCGGTGATCTGATAACATACTGGGAACATTTACCTCACACAAGAACTATTTTTATCATAAGAAACAGTTCAAGCAGAGAGGTCTGCTCATAGAGAATAAAACCACCATTAAGCATTGAATTAAATTATAATAGATCTCTAAATTAGATGTGCAGAAATCTTGGTGTTTTGGTTTTTTTTTTTTTCTGTAAAAATTCACCAATCCAGGTCACTGTGGAGCTGCAAAACCAGGGGAAGAGCTGTGGTTTTTGACAGCAATAGTGGATTATGCCAGCTTAAGGTCCCTGCGAAACTACTGCTCCAGACTAAAAAGGCAAATTTGTACCAGAGGGAAAGACACTGAAGTGAATGACTTTACCTCTGAGATGAATTTTAACAACGGTGCCCACCTCGAACAGGCAGTTGCAAGGCTCCAGGGCACAAACACGCTGGCATATCTTATCAAGCTGTGGAGAAGTTGAAAGTTCGTGTTTACACTGCTGACCGTTACAGGGGATGCAGAAATGCCGCTCTTTTATTGTTTGCTTTGTGCGGAGGGTACAGAAACACATTAACGTTCCACTGAAAAATGAAGCAGTTGCACAGATAAGAAGTTTATATTGTACAACTTATGACCTGCCATTTGTTGTCGTTTGAATAGGCAAAACTAAGTCTGCTGATCACTGAGAGTAGAGATGAAAAATGCCCATCTGGATGCTGACGGATAACTCCTCACCCTGGAGGAAGGGAACACTGGGAACTGAACATGAACCTTGTATTCATGAGCTGCTCCTGACTCAATATGGGTACAAATAGCAGGAAAACATGAAGGTGGCATCTCAGTATGCCAGAGGATTGATCCTGAGACAGGCATCTAGGAAAACTTATGGTCTCAGATCAAAGATTTTAATTCTCTCTGGTCTCTCTCCCCAGTTTGCCTCCTCCAAAATCATTTTATTAAGTTTCTTCAGAGTGGAGCAATGAGAACGGAATTAGTGATTGCAACAACAAGAAGCAATGTTTCAGTGCTAAGTGCTCTTGAAGTTGCTGATAAGCCTCAAAATCTGCACAGGTGGACAACCTGGTGCCTCAAGAGATAGGAAAGGTTTTTAAAAAGAGATATAGATCTTATTAAAATATATTGAGGAAACAAAGCAGAGAGTGTAGAGGTCTTATGTGCACTGCCACGTCAAGAAGACTTTATTTGAATGATCCCATCATTCTACTGACAGATGCAGCAGCTGCAATATCTAATGCAAGACTAATATGATTCTTCATATATCTGTCAGCAATGATACTCCATGACCTTGATGGAAACCAAAGTAGAAACAGCACTGAGAAATCAAGTTAACAGAAGAATAAACGTGGAGAGAAAAAGTGGAGGGGGAGGTTCTTCTTATAAAACACCAGAAGCAGCACTGGGTTAATAGTCCCACTGGGAATGGAGTGCGTCTGACCACTTGATGTCAGGCTTGACCCACATTTCAGTCAGCCTCCAGGGCAACAGAAGTTTTAGATTAATTTGATACAAATGTTACTACATTTGAAAGGTGTATTTTGAAAGACCTTTTTTTGGAACATAAGTTGTGGAAGGTCAAATATATGAAATAATATAAAAAGCAGTATTTAAATCTTGACCTACTCATAGGAACTGAATAAACCTCCTCACGGCAAGAAACTCAACGTGGTGTTCAAATCTTAATTAAATTGAAATTCTTAGATCCAAACATGACTTCAGTTTGTAGGGAAGCTTGCAAAGGCCACATATTGGGCCTGCACCTAGCACAGCCCTCCAAAATCAACCAGACAGAAATCTGGCACCATTCACCAGTCCTTCAGTCTCTTGGAAATATAAAAGAGAGGTTCACTTTCCATTCCAAAAACACCAGCTTGCCTGATTAGTCAGTACTAAAGCATTTTGTTACTCTTTGGAGGGCAGAACACTCGGAAGTTATGATCTCACGCTGCCTTCCAGATGCAACTATGCAGTCTGTACTGATCCCAGACTTCACCAACATTCTCACCATCACTCTCCTCTCCAAGGTAATTGCCTTCTGAGCTTCTTGCTTGCACATGGATGAGATGTTCAAGCTATGACCATTCTTTCTGTTGTTGAAATATGGTTTAATGAAATGGAAGAAAACTACTCATCAGCTTCTAATTTGCGCAGCATAAGACAATTTCTCATTGCAAATAGGTACATTGAAATACCTTTAAAAGTTTTACTGCCTTCCTTTAAATCAAAGCAAGTGAATTAGCTAGCATTTAAACTGTTTAACGAAGTCAAGTGCCTTGGCCTTAAACTAGATAAAGAAATGCACAGAAACACTCACCTGATGGATGGTGGTAAATAGAGCAGAGGAACCGGTGTGCCACCAGGCACCAGAAATGGTAAATGACAGTAGGTATTGCCAGAAGACATGTACCTACAACCTAAATCACCAGCTCAAGAAAACATTAACCAATACTGCTTAACTTAACTGTGTGCTTAAAGTTGCACTGAGTTCAATGAGATGGAAGCTTTTGCTAAAAATTCCACTGGGGCTTAAATGACTTGAAAGAAGGAACTTAAAAATGTGCTGAAATACCTCCCTTAAGGATGTCCAGGTCTTCACAGAGGCTCGCATATGAAGAAAATTAGAGTCGGTCATATGAAGAACTAAAATAATAGCACAGGAAGCACAAAGCAGCAAGAAAATGGGCAATTGGGTGTAAATTTAACCATCTCCAATTGGCTTCTAAAATAATTTATTCACAGTTACCAATCCAAGAAAACATTGATGCACTCAAGCTATGCATGACCTTAGGTATCAGTGGCTTTAATGGGGTTTAAGCACTTAATTTTGCTGGTGTCGTGGTTTGTGATCTAAGCCACTGTGGCCTTTAAGATCAGGATTATCCTCACTTTTCTCAAACAAACAAAAAAAGAAAAAAAGAGAAAAAGAGTGGCTGCTTCCTTCCTGCCACTACATGGGACTGCGTGATGATTGGTGTATCCTGCAGCACTGATGTTATCTTTATCAGAGCATTCAAACCACCAGCATACAGTACCTCAGCCTCCCTGACTGGAATTACTGGTTTGAAATATGCAGTGCCATTTTCTACTCTTTATACCAATTTTCAGCAATCAGAAAAGACAGACCTTGCTAGGATCCAATGAAGTGATACAATAATCTATATTCCCTGTGCAGAAGTAGAAAAAAAAAGCACAATTGAAACAATATAGTATCAGCAGAGCATAACTCAACAAGCATTAAACATAAAACAGGTTGTGAATGATTGTTAGATAACTAATAATAATCACAGGAGGACTACTGTCTAAACAACTAGATTTTAGGCTGAAATGAATTAAAAACAAACACAAACAGGTGTCCGAGCAGTTAAAAACAGAAGTAATGTGGGATTTTTAGTTATTAATTGCTACCTGTAATTTATTTTCTTCTGTGTTTTTCAAAGTAATCTTTTACCTTACTAGAAATAGCAGGAGAAGGTAAATATATACTTTACTAGCTTCCCCAGGAAATTTAGCAAGGCAGAAAGCATGATGATTTCATATCCCCTGAAAAGGAGCCATCACATCTCTCTGAATTTAGGTGACCGCAGCAGAGAAATGCCCCATGCTGCTGGCACAAAGTATTCATCCTTGCAGCTCTCAGTCCTGCTTCTAACTAGAATTCCTCTGCATTTTAAAGGGAGATGTAGAACTATCATACACCTTTTAGTGCCTGATTAAACAATGAGTGGAAGCAAAAGAAGGGGTTTTTTTTTCTAACTCCTCTGATAATCCTGGTTTTACTCTGAAGCCTGAAGATGAAAAGCATCCTCACTAGAACTGCACTCCTCCTAAGGTGCTTAGCCTGATAAGTACCAGCCTCTGGAAACTTCTGATAGAAACCAACTGGTGGTAAAAGTGACTATGTAAGACATGCAAATTCCTCTCATTCTCTCACAAGCTCTTTCTTGTGTGTAGTTTATATGCTGCTGTATTAAAGTTCAGCACAATTACAGGTTCTAACAGAGATTTCTTAATAATCAGCACCAATGCCTCTACAACTGGTGGGCCTGCAGCTGTAATTAGAAGCTGCAAGCTCCTCTTCCAAACAACAGGAAAAGGTGAGATGCTTACTGAGTGGCATTCCAGGCAAACCCCACACAGAGAATTTATTTAAGAACAACTTTATATATAACTATATATTTCTATTAAAATATATTTATTTATATATTTATATTTCTGATTCTGCACACCTGCAGTTGTCTAACAAGAATTTTCACATATGCCTAGGCCTTTGTGAGGGAGGAACCTTTCTGGGCCATTTAAATCCTACAAGCCTCATTCATGATAGATTGTCTCATTGTTTCATCAAACCAAGCCCTGCCTTAGATCCAGTCATCCAAAATTTGTGAAAATTAATCCAGTTTTTTACAGATGGGCCACAGGTAAATCTCTTTAGAAACTCCATCCTCCAAAATTTCAGTGCCCTTGGTGTTTCAGCGCTCTGTGGCTAGGGATGAAAAAAAAGATTTTGATCACTTAAGCTCCCCCTGAGTTCAGAGCTTATATTTCATGTCAAATTTATATCCTCCCTTTACTCTGCTTCTACTTAACTGCGGTGTCACGGTTTAGGGTCAGGACGGCCCCTCAGACCTCTAACAGCCGCTCTCTGTTAACCCCCCTCCCTCCCCAGAGGGGAAGAGAAAGGGAATAAGGGAGAGAGACTCAGCCATTAGAAAAGGAAACTGGAACAGCTTAGTGAAAAGGAAATTAATAATAATAAAAATGGAATATATACAAATAGATACAAAACCAGTATGGAACCCAGCCCCCTGATGGCAATTCCATCACCATCACCACTGATGCTGTGGAGCAGGCACCAGGGCAGTCCCAGACTGGGCCCAGCAGCAGCCGGGAGCTGTGTTCAGGAGCTGGGTTCTGGTACTGGGGTCAGGAACACACAGATTGGGATTGAATGCAGAACTGACAAGGGTTCTCCTCAGATGCTCCTAGGAAGAAACCAGAAGAGGACCCAAGCCAAGCCAAACAAAGATGGCAAAGTGGGCCAAGAGGGCAAAGAGAGGGACAAGACCCTCCAGATCCCTCAGCTCTAGACCGAATATGCTGGATATGGGCTGGAATCCCTCGTTGGTCAGTTTGGGGTCCCCTGTCCTGCCCGCTCCTCCCTGCAGGTGCAGCCTTTCCCTTTCTGCACCCCCAATGTGGTGCACAAGACCCAGCAGTGGCCTTGGCAGTGACTCTAACCATGGGGTGTTATCCCTGCTGGAAGCAGCCCTGGCTGTGAGAACAGGCTGCTGACTGCAGACACTGCAGATAGTTAGAAGAACTGAGCTGAGAAGTAAAATCACTGAACAGAATTAGTTCTGGTCTCATTCAAACCAGGACATGCAGTAAAAAGCAGGAAAAGATCCCACAATTAGCTAAGACTTGTCTCTACTTCCCAACTAAAATAGAAGCATGAAAGAGGAGGGTCCGCTGCAATTGATCTGCCTGCTCCTCCCCGGTGCAAGGCTTCTCTAGAAGCTGTAGGACAGCAGGCCTACACTGGGCTGACTGCAGGTGTTTGACTGTAGGTAGAGATGATTTAATGTCTGCTGCTCTTGCATGATTCAGAGTGATCATGTAGCTATCAGTACAGCACAGGAACTAATTAGTGCTGGTTGGGCAGTTTCTAAGAGCGCAATTTGCTGTTGGAAAGCTGAAGGTATTCCCCTCCACCGTGTGGGATGCTGAGCTATTATTTTTTAGCACAACTGATACCTCACATCAGTATTTTCATGCTGGATAGTACAAGCTTCTCTCTTGAATGTCCAATGTGTAGCTGTCAAATGGTACATTTTGGCAATGAAAAGAAAAATTATACTTGATCTGATCTACTGCCAGACAGGCTTGGAAGAGTTTTCCATAACAAAGAGTGGAAAATCTCACAATGTCTACGGCAAATGAGCCAAAGTGTATGTAGCATCTGGATCAGTGCATTTATTTCCTTACCACAGATGAAATATTTTCTGCCTTTGGTCAATTTATGACTTTTTGGTGCATGAGGCACTACTACTGCATTTCATAACTCCCTCTAATTTTCAAATTCATCCCTTTGCCTAAGTGGAAAAAAGCACGGAACAAACCAGCAAGAGATCAGGTCATAACTTGTTAGATTCGTTTCTCAGAATTTCTGACAATAAATGAAGTGCAGGCTTGCATGAAGGTGGCCTGGGATCAGTGGGATGGGGAGGGAGAAGATTCTTTCAAGAATATTAATAAACATTACTGACGGGGACAATGAATCATTTGTAGGTCATGTGGGCTCTATGAGGTTGAACTTGTAGCTCTTTTATACAGGTGGCTGAACAGATTAGAAGCAAGCTAGCGCATGCCTTGGAAAGGTCAGAATGATCATGAAACTCAATTCCTTCACAGTAAATCATAAATTCACTTTTTCAGACAAGCCTTCCCATACTAAAAAGCAGGAAATTAATTATATAGATGGGATTAATTCGATGTCGAGAGTTCTCAGATTTGGGAAGGGTAGATTTAGCTTGGACGTTAGGAAGAAGTTCTTATTATGAGGGTAGTGGAACACTGGAACAGGTTGCCCAGGGAGGTGGTGGAGGCCCCATCCTTGAAGACATTCAAGGCCAGGCTTGATGAGGCTCTGAGAAAGCTAATTTAGCTGAGGATGTCCCTGGTTACTGTAGGAGGATTGGATTAGATGACCTTTGGAGGTCCCTTCCAACCCAAGGCATTCTATGATTCTATTCTATTAAGGCCTAGGAGTGCCCTCAGGACCCTGAGAAGCATCCATACAAAATGGGTGTCAGTCAAAGTTTCCTTTTATCTTGCTTATGATGTTGTGTGGAGTCCTGGCCAATGGAGAATGGCAAAGCCCGCACCAGTCGCTGCATCAGATGTGTAACTCTTGTTGTGACACAGTGACAGTTCACATGTGGTTTTTCCACACAGGCAACCACCCACGGAAAGGGTGAAGCACTCTCACCCAGTTCTTTTTACACAGCTCACTCCAAAACATATGAAGGTATTTCAGTAAGAAAATACACAAAACTGAGAAGCAATAGGACCACTGATTCTTTCCTTCAATTATATCTGTTATTTTTATGAATACCTCAAAGAATTTGCAGGAATTATTTTTGGACCACCACTTATTTGCTGGACACCAAAGTCACTTCAGCACTGGTATTGAGCTGTTTGTCCAACTGAAGCACTAGGGTCTGTGCTTCTAACTGGAAGCGAAAATCAGAGGACTTGAGGATGAACTAACAGTTATTGACTCTAGAAATAAACCGTTGTAACATTCTCTTGCACTTTGTTCATGTGTACCAATGAACAGCAGAGGGAAAAGGCATACAAAGTGGTTCTTCCTTCCAAATAAGGTACATTAAGACAACTATACTTTAGTAAGCACAATCTTTTATGTAAAAGATCATTTAAATCTAGAACACAAGTGGAATAGTACCTATTTTTAGTGTCATGAAAGTTTTTAGAACCTTTGACTCAGAACATCCTACTAAAAGCCTCCTTTCAAAGCATGAAATGCCTGAAGATCTGTCTATATTATTTAAACCAGCAATTAGCACCAGGTGTTACTGCACTTTATATTTAGACACCAAATTTCAATATCTTAAACAGAAAGAACACTCTTGAAGGACAGAAGGAATAATTTCCAAATGTAATTACAGCATATTGTTTTGATTCTCTCTCATTAATTTACCTGATTGCGAAGTAAAATTAAATGAAGTTATATTTAAATTTAAAATTGGACCTGTGAGTAATGTAACATCTTATTATCTTACTGCGCAGGAAAAAAATAGTTTTAGTGTATATTTCACATTTCATTAAGCAGCCCATATCTCGCATAAAGCTGCTAAAGGACCTGGAGAATATAAAAATGTCATCATGTTAAGAGTACACAGCACATCACAGTTATTTTGTAACAAAACCCCCCCAAAACATAAAAGATTTTTTCTATAAATCTGTGAACAAAACCTGTACTTACGGAAAAGCATGTGATGTCAGTAGTTCTCACTAAATGTATTGGACTGATAATCAGGCTGAAAACTTCACTCGACTTGCCCAGTGGCACAAAGACTTTGTCTCGGTGCTGAGAACTGAAAGTCCATGTCAAGACCCCAGACCCAAGAGGAAAGCAAAGGGCAGCAGCACAGTCCGTGTAAGCCTCGGGCAGAACAGGCGGTGCCCGGTTCACTGGTAGATCTTTGGGATGACACAGACGGAGGATGTGCGACAAAACGCCTGCCAAGGAGGTAAGCGAGCTTCACTAAGTAGCAGGAGCCTATAACTTGTCTGCTTGTTGACAGCACTTGGCTGGGAAGTGCAACCACTTCGAGGGAACAAAGCATCAGTGTAAATGGCCCATTTCTTGGCAGTGTCAATAAAGAAGAGAAGACAGTAGGGCAGCCCTTCAGGGCTGAGTGGAAGCCAAATGCTGAAATACTGTATTTCACTTGCAAGTAGGCATCTGTGAAACACTTCAGTCTCCACAGCTATCAACTGTAGTAAAGGGGACTTATGGGTTTTAAAAAAATAAACATTGATGGTGGTGCTTCCACGCACTAGAATATATGCTACAAAAATATTTAGACACCCGTAGGTTCATTACAGCCACGCTTGTTGATGAGATAGGAAAATTGCCTCCTGGTAATTGATCTGTTCCTGTTTGCAGGTATTACTGTCCAAATCGAGACAAGCAGGCAAAAAAGTAGACATAAAGCTGCAAACACCCACCTCTTTTCTTCCATAAACAGAGATAGCACTTTGCGCTTTTTTTAATAGAGCATCTTAATATCACTTTTCAGCATTGACACCCCGACCTTGTTTTCATAAAAAAATTATCTGCCCCATTACCAGTAAGACACATGGGAACAGGTTCCAGCCTACAATCCTGCTGTGAAGGCTCATACACCAGTGTTCCAAGCCTTCCCATGCAAATTCCCTGCCACCACAACTGCCTGTGTGAAATGCCGAGTGCATACAGCACAGTCCAATGCTTTTATATCCAGGGGCTGAACAGTAACTGTACATTTCACCATCATTCTAACACTGGTGCTAAAATCTCTTTCTTTGGTTGCATCTAGACTCGCCATCTAAATAATGCAGTCAATACAGCAAACAAAACTTTCACCAACTCGAGAGAAAAAGCTTGAAAGCACTTAAGGAGTCTCTTGGGATAATTCCTGCAGACCTTTATTCATGAGGCTTATTTGTCCCACCAAAGTGAATGGGATATATCCCATCAGGAAGAGTTAACAGAATTAGTGTGAGCTCCTCTTACGTGAATTCACTATAGAGTAATACTTCTGATTTTCTTTCATTCACCCTAAACTTACTTTAATGCATGTGTCAGTGAGTAGACCTTGATACCAGCTCATTAAAGTAAGTTCTAAAATATATTAATGTTCTTCTGTCAAAACCTGTCCTTCAAAAAATATTCAATCTCTGTTACACATTTTACTCAAAACGTTCTATCATTTCTCCCAACTTTTTTCATAACACTGGCTTTTATGTCATCACTCATGGTAGGATCTGTACATCACCAGTACATCACTGTATTTATCTAGCAGTCTTTGGCCAGAAGGAAAGAGAGCCACCCATCCCATTTGCTGAAGGAATACAGGGGAGTCTGACTGTACTGGTTCCATCACACAATCTTAGCTGGTACGCGTCACTACCTCTACCACTCTCCTACACCTTTTCAGACCACCTTCCTCTGGTCCACTAACAAATTCATTTAATTAGAGCAAATGCTTAGAGCTGGACCAGGGGAAGAAGAAGAGCAGTGATATGTATGGAGCTGCATCATTCTTCTCCATGGAAAAGGTGCCCATGCATACAGACTCCCCTGGCTTCCTGTTGCTCAGGCTCACTGTACATCAATAGAGAAGGTAATCTGAGCAACGTGCTGCTTGGGGAACAAACAAAATCTAATACCTTGAGTCAGCTGAAGGTATTTGTACAAGCCTACCAGGGCAGTATTATCTGAGGGACTAAACTGAAGAAATGGCATCTACATGATCAGAAGTGCCATGTATATTTAGATTTGCTCTGATCTTCAGGTTCTGTATTCTGGACAATTTTCCCTACTGGATTTCAAAATAAAGCTCCAATCTGATTAATTTTAAAAAGAGCTATCCATACAAGGACATCCAGGTGCTTATTCTGGGAACACTTATAGCTGTAATGAATTTAGGATCCGATATTTTGTTGTTGATGTTATACATGATTCTCTCCTTTGAGAGACTGGCCAATAGTTTTTTAGGTAGCTGAGTGCAAAATTCTTGTCTCCAGGAAACTGCAATGTTAAGTGCTCAGCTGACAGAGATCTGTTTGTATTGGTGTGTTGCTGGGGGTTTCCTTATCACCATGTAGCAAGTTTAAGAACTAATACTTGGTCCATGATTTATTCCTTCAAAAAATAAGATGAAGAATAATCCCATCTAGACATTTATAGTCAGGTCCTCAAATATTTCTCAGGTGAGCTGATATAAAGTTATTTCAACTTCCATCATTTGCATAAAGTTCTGTCTCCTCCTGTTTGAAAATCTGCTTTTATTTTCTTCCCTAGCATTAATCCAAGATCTCATTTGAATTTTGTGTATCACCATAACAACGATATTTTAGCACTGATCTTGGTTCAGGATCTTGCATAAGGATCCTTCCTTAATTTCCCTTTTCTTAACTACAGAGAAAAAATTATGTCCGAACTTTCTTCATAAATCATGTCTTGATACTAAATCATCTTGGGTTGCCCCCTGCTGCCCCTTTTCAATGTCTTCCAGTAATGAAGGGGCTAAAACTGAGCACTGTTTTCTAATGAGACTAGTACCATGCCAGAATAATATCTGCAGCTTTATACACCACGCTGCCAGAGCCATATTTCAGAAACTTGTTCGCTCTTTATCTTTTTTTTTTTTGTTATTGTTACCAGGAAATAGTGCTAATAGTTTACTCTATTATCTGCAGTCCCTTCTAGGTTCTTTTCTAAATATGAATTCCATGTTGTGTTCCTATGTAGACTGTAATCTTCATGCTTATTCTTTTAGTAATTGGCTACATTACTCCACATTATGCTGCACTGAATTTTATGAACCACTTATCCACCCAAAGGCCAATATACTTGTGTTATAAATATTACATTTCCGTGCGTTCCAAGCAATGCTGCTATCACCTGTGTTTAAATCCTCCATCTATTCTGCTCTCAAAACACCTCTGAGAAGAGTGAGCAGCTGCAGTTAAATGGACTAACTGCTATGCAGTGCCTCATAAAAAAAAAAAAAATACCACAGAGAATTTAAAAAAACAAGGCAAAACAACCCACATCATCTGTGCAAGGCCAAGTTCTCCCAGGGGAGTCATTTGACCATCAAGGGAATTTCCTGACTTCTTAGCCAACTACAATGTAAATTACCACATTTCATGATATCCTGCTCTCCCCCAACATCCATCACTGCCTCCTCTTCACTAAGTTAGTCCTTTAAAGGGTCATTCTTCTTGGGACTCAGCTTCTTCAAAGGTTTCCCTAACACCCAGCCTTGGCCCCTTTTTCCTTCTCTCTGGGTAATTTTATCTGTGAGCAAAATTCAGATGATCTCTTTATAAGGACTGTCATCCACAGAGCACAGATATGACCCTCTCCAGTTTGTACTTGTCTCTACCAGCCCATAACAGCATCTTGGCCTTTCTCCCTGACATGTCCTTAGAAATGTTTATCTGTCGTGTTTTAAGGATGACTAAAATGTTGCTGTTAGCCTCCCCACTCCACTAGATGTGACCCTGCTACTCTTTTTCTTGACCCTTGCGATGTTTTTTGCCTATCACTCAAACATTGAAAAGGGGAGCCTGTGTCAAGCCTTGCTGATTCTTTGTAAACAAGATCTCTGAACCGCCTTTTCTTCCTAATAACATGCTAAAAATCATGCAGACTTACAGCTTTCAGCAATTATTACCATTTTTTTCTAATTTTTTTTTTTTGTCTTGCGAGCGTAAGTCTTCAATCATTTGTATCTACACAAGAAGTTTTCATTCTTCTTGCCGTGACCTTGCTACGCCTCTCTTTTTCATTCCTTCACATGGTCCCACTTCTCGGTCACATTAAATGCAAGTTACTTGTTCTCATTTTCATGCCCTCCATGGCCTACCTCTCACTGGAAATGACAACTCCTGCCTCCACTGTCTGTTAGCAGGGTTTCCAGATAAACCATTCCCTGCTGCCATCCCCACTAGGGATGGTTTTTCCCCAAACATCCACAGAGCCATCCCATTACCCTTCAAAACCATTCTTATCCATTCCTTGGCTTGACTTCTCTAATGGACAAATGTTAGGCAGCTGGTATGCTAATACTGTTTGCCTTCATGCTTATCAACTGTTTAGTAGTTTCTTTGCTCTTCACCATCTGTCTATTTCCATCTGTTGTCTCCTGTCTTATACTTTGGATGTAAGCTCTGTAAGTGGTGACTGTCTTCTAATATTTTTTTTTTCTTTTGTTAACAGAGCAGATAGCACAGGGGGTTCTGGTCCATGACTGCCATTTGCTAGGTACTGTGAAAAACAAATTACTCAGTCAGCATGCCAGTGGGCTGTTTTCTCTGCATGGAGCAAGAATGTAACTGAGAGTGCTCATGGACATCGTATCCTTTTGAATTTCTAACTAGCAACCATTCCCTTCTCCTGTTGCTTCCTGTTTCTCTGTTAATGTACAGAAAGATGAAGGAGAGAGAAGGCAAACAAAGTAAACCAGGATTTCTCAGTTACCTTACTACTTCTGTTTTTTCAAGAGTCTCTAGGAAAGCATGCTTACAAATAAGTTCTTCAGTTCCTCATGAAAGAAATGGAAAAGATTAATTGGAATAGAGTGACAGCAATGACCTCTAAAATCACAGCTGGGAAAATAGTCCTTGTATTGAAGAAGGATGAAGGAGTCTGGAAGAAACTAAATGATCAGTGCTAGTACAATGGTCTATTTACTTACATGATGACAAGAAACACCTAGATACAAAAGGACAGGGAGAAGAGCAGAGAAGCAGTATGAAGTTCAGGATGTGTGATTGAGAAGCAATGATCTGTACAGCACAAAATATAGTGCCCTCAGGTACACAGGAGAGAAAAGAAGCAAAAGACCCCTCCAAAGGTTTAAGTAGGCCAGGAATATGAAGGGAAGACTGAGTTATGACAGCAGGGAAAGAAACATTTTCCTTCCTAGGCCTCTGAAATCCCTTCAGAACATCATTACTGTTTTTATAGTAAAAATCTCCCATACTTTCTTATCCTCTACCTCAGGTCACAAATAAAAAAAAAAAACTGCTTTTGATGGTGAACACAACTGTTGTTCTGCTCATACAATGAGATCCTGAGAAACAGCAAGCATCTGTGCTGAGGTACCAGGAAATCTTTAATGCCTCTGAAAGAGGTCAGAGGTTTATTTTGCATCTCTGAAAAAGTGTTCAGTTCTCTGCAGGATGGGCCCTTCATTCCCTTCTTTTAAGCCCAAAGGTAGGAAAAAATCCTAAATGGAACACCAGAGGTGATTCTAGCCAGTCAGTTTTTACCTTCCAATAACTTCAGGTACTTCAGGTGGTGCATTTTTTATGTTTTTGTGTACTTTTAAATATTTTTAGACACAGATTTTATATAAGCAATGAGATGACAAAAGGTAACACCGTACCTCTTAAATGAAGAGTTTATCTATGTTTGCCTTTCCAAAGACTTTATTTTCCTACAACTTAGGAGCTTGTATGAAAAGCTAAAGAAGATTCAGGATGAGTGTATTTTAAGTCAATAAGGGAAATTCAGCTGAGTAGAGTTTAGGAAAGATTTATGATATACTACATCTATTGATCAGCACTGATAATTTAAATGCAATCTATTTGGTGTCTTTAGTATTTCAAAAGATGGATCCAACCCAACTATTTAAAACAGTTGTTGCTGCAAGTCCTGGGGACAGCCCTCAGCCTGTATAAATCACCCAGTGCTGGCAATTTCAATGGATCTATACTGATTTACACAGCAGAGAATCTAGTGCTCCACTTTTGCAAAAGCTATTAAAATGCATGCAGTAGATCGACCGTGGCTTAATACTTCTAATCCAGCTGCCCTTGGTCTCTCTATTTTCTCTGCTTAGATTTCAGAGACATTTACTCTGTGGGTAGGCAGCATTAAACTAAGAGTTCTTCAAAGAACTGGACAGTATTGATTGGCAGATTTTTTAAAGCCATTACTGTGCTCTATTTGCAATAGTTTCAGACTAATGCACACCAGCCCAAACTCAGTGTAGCTCTCCTGACACTAGTGAGATAGTGAGGCCCTACACCAGCAGAAAGCTGGCTTCCTGTACAGGTAGGACCTACACTTCAGAAATCAGGGCCCACCTTTTATTTCAGTCTGTTTCTTATGAGATACTTTACCAGAGGCAATGCAGTAAATAAAAACTTCAAGAATTGTTTCGCTTCGTGGGATTCATTGTGAAAGTAGATGGCAGATCTTGTTCATAAGTTAGTACCAAAACTCTTATCTGCATACAACAAAGAACTGCCAGTTCCAGGCTATATTAAAAGCAGAAGCCAATGTTCTTCATCTCCCTTTCTTCCTCCAATATTTCCCCTTTGTTACCTTTTTATAACAAAAGAAAACATACAGTTGTACACAGGAGGGTCTGTGGGGCAGGGACTGATGCTTCTTGTACCATCATATAGGACAATGGGATTTCCTTCAGGCACTGCAATGGATCCTAAGAATTTTTACTATATCTTAAGTGAGAGACCTTGGTGGAGACCATTCAAAAGTATCTCCCCCATGTGATAACTTGTGATCTTTATATCTGAGACCAAAGCTCCTGAGACACTAGGAATACCAAAAGAACGTGGACATGTGCAAACACACACTACAAACTTTTCCTGTTTTTTCTGCAGGGACCTTTCTTGCTCCTGTTAATAACCTGCTGTGCAGTGAGTGTGGAAAGAGAACTGAGGGGTGGAAGAAAGTTCATAGTCTCTCATTTTCTTAAGAATGTCCTAAGAAGGTCTCTCTTCACAATGTGATACAGAAGGTTTCCTGGGGAAGAACATATACCTGTGCTGTGAAATGTGGGGGAGTGATCCCAGCATCCCACTGCTGACTTATCACCAAGTCCTGAAACAGTTACAGTTTTCTTCTAAAGATAAATGACGTATTGCATTAGGAATATTAGAGCTTGCTAATTGTCTCAGCTCTTGATTAGGAAATTAGTGCTGCCCCCTCCCTTCTCCTTCCCAAATTACAGCAATTGTACCTGTGAACAGGTGCTATGAGAAACCAGCATCCATTAGTGTATTTTCTGGTTTCATGATTAGCTGATACAAAACTGAAATGTAATCAAGAAAGGATTCATTCGTTTGATTAGCCATTGAAATTATTCTGTGCCTAATCAGATGCCTGGCTAGTCTGTCAGCCTCCTTTACGAAGTCTTTATCTCTAATGTATGGTCCAAATGCATTCACAACAGTGGATCTGATTTAAGGATATGTGTCCGTGTCCTCTGACTCATCTCTGAGAGTCAAAATTGGCAGATAAGAGAACAACTTTGATGTGAGCTTATTTCACCCCTCACCTACCAAAAAAACCGAAAAAAGCAACTTTGATTTGTGAAGATTTGTACAAGAGAAGAAGACCAAGCTTAGCTATAAAAACTGAGATCTCTGTCAAAACAGATCAAGGCTGAAAATCCCTATACAAAATCACTGTGGACAAGCTTCTCACTCACAGAGACCAAGAGTTTTGTATTCTCAAATCTTATGTTACTTATCTTTGGTTAAGTTTTCTGCATAGTACCAAGGAAGGGTTTCCTTAAGACTGAACAATTATAAAGAACGAGCATTTATTGCAGATTCTTGCTAGAATTTGTGATCTGCCTGTAAAAAGAGACAGACAAGAGGTAGCATACACAGTTTGTCTTGAAAAACGTTTGTTTCCCAGTTTGCAACTTCCCCGAGTCAGCGTGCTGTGGGTAGGTTCAAAATCAATCAACCAGCTAGTCTTTGAGAAGCATATTTTTCTCTGGGATTCTTAGAAGAGAAGAAAATGAGTGAATACTCCAGGGCTCCCTTCCTCCCCAGCCATCCTACAGGAGTGACTACTGAAGAGGGATGCAGCTCTTAGTCATGGTAGCACATGGACTGCCTCATTTAGGATGAAGAAGGTCACTCATTTTTGGTATCCCGAGCTAGTCAGGGAGGACTGTGCCCAGAAGATCTACTCTCCTACCACTGTTGAGCCAATCCAAGTCAGGCCTACAGCAGAACCCATTTCCCCAGCTTAAAGCTGTGATTTTCTGACCCAGGCAGCTGTCTACTTTACATATGTCCAATGCTCAACTGGCTCAAAATCAATAGTAAATTTTCTATCATATAGCTAATTATTCAGGTTATTTTATGACTATTCCATTCTCCCTCATCACACACTCTTGGGTTGTTACACTGCAACACACATTTAAAAGAAAACTGTTTCAGATGCAAGGCTACAGCAAAGATTTTGAGTCCGATTAAAACACTGAGGGCAAGAACTTGCCAAACATGAACATGAAGGTGTCTGTGTTTTTGACACTGCTACAAAACTAAACATTCTTTTAAATGATAAATATCCTAATGTAGTTTTACCTCATTTCCACAGGAATTATTTGAGTTCAGAGTTAATCCTGTTTGCTTCAGTATATTTTTCCAAATATTCTTTAGAAAATATCACTGGGTAAAATTACTCTATCTCTTAGTCTCTCTTCTTATTTCTATTAAAACAGCCTCCATCAATCACAAGTCATAGTGGAGGCATTTTAAAAGCCACAAACACCACTTTAAATTGAAATGTTGCTGATTGGTGACAAAAAACATTTTTACTCTTCTTATTTTTGATGTTTTCTCATCAATTGCAACTATTTAAAGCTAAGAAAAAGGCAAAATGCCACTACAGTATCTCAAATAATTTCTGAACTCACAAGGAATAGAAATGTTTGGGCTTTCAAGTTCAGAAATGCATAAATACTGTAAATATAGCAAATATGATATTTAGATACTAGAAAGCACTTTACTGGAGAAACCTGAATGCAGTAAGTTAATTGTGGGTTTTAGCTTTTTAACCACAAACTCAATTTAAAAATTAAATATCTACCTTCATTTACATTATAGTCCAAGGCCTGACTGAATCAAACACGGCAGTGAACTCCAAAGTCTGCTGTCAGTGAATACCATACACATTCAAGCTCAGATGTTAGAGGAAAAAGAGTGCACCAGGTACTTCAGCACTCTGTTTATAAACAGAAGTGGATGTCCAGACTCTGCTAATTAACTAATTAATTTAGCTGAGTTCTATACTAGGTGTTGAACTGTTATTATCTTTTCAAGGTGGACAAAAAGAACAGTTCATTCCTACTTCACCTGCTGTTGTTGTTCTAACTGCTGCTTAGAACAGGCTCATGCAAACAGGAGAGGACAGGATCTTCTAAATGGATCTAAAAGAAAGGAAACCTGGAAGAAGCAGATCAGCTGTTGGATTTTCCCATCTTTATCACATACTCTTCTTCCCTTCCAATCTCAGTTGTATCAAATCATAAAGCCATCTCTAACTGAGAGGAATTTGGATTGGAGTCAAAAATGCCATTAAGTTTTCCCTGTAATCAATTACTAATAGAAGATAAAACAAAGGGTCCTAGTTAGAATCCCAGTTAACACTCTAGTTATGAGTTTGAAGGCTGATTTAGCTTTTTCACCTCTACAAGCCAAACACCAATGAAATATTTAGTACTTCTGAAATGAATGACCTATTATTGTCACCAGTAATGTCATTCATGACTTTAGTAATGGATTGATTGATAGCAGTGACTGATTTAGTAGTAACCATCCTCAAACACCATTTACAGAGTTCTTGTATCGTGTCTGACACTCAAGAGTAGGTGAAGTACTATTGAAGAAGAAGAAGGCCTTCTGAGCTATTCTAAAGGGAACTCCCTCTGCTGCTACCTGCTAATTCTAGTTTGTTTCTGATCTATTGCTGCCCCCATGAAGAACAGGATGAATATTTCAGTGTAACTATGAACATAATGGGATGAAAAGAAGTATGCAATCCCTGATCCAGGGCATAAGAAGATAATGGGTTCGTAAATGTCATGTCTAGCCTCTGGAAATCAAACAAAAACCGCAACTGGAGAAGACCATAGAGGACAGAGACCGCTTGCATGGCTATGATATGCATCTGAGGAGAAAGATGAGACATCTGAATGCAGTATCTGCTTTGGGAACTTTTTGTCAGGACTCAGATATCTAAGTTGAACTGCAGAAATACCAGAGAGTTACTGATGATAGCCCCCTTTAGGGACCCCTCCATCCTCCTTATACCTGTCAGTTACCCTGGAGTGGAAGGCTCACATGTGATCAGATGAAGCGGAGTCTTCCTCACCTCAAGATCTTCCAGCTGTCACTTGGCTACTGAGGACTATGAGGATTATCCAACTGCTCACTTTCTACTGGACAACTACAATGGTGGTCCTGTCATGTCCTGAAGGAGTGCAGAGACTTCATCCTGCTCCTTTATGCAGACTCTGACCCAGTGTCCATCAAGCCAAGGGGAGTGGAAGAAATGATCAGATGTAATCTGTCCTGAGTCACTTATAAGCCACTGATCACATGCAAAGCCATGCAAGCCCTTCAGTCATTCATTTCAACAGCCTACCTTCTAATACCTGAAATCATATAGTACAGGACTTCTCCCTCCAGAATGAATGAGAAGAGTATAGCCTTTCAATTGGTATGTGGAAAATTTTAAGTTATACTGAAATATAAATGAATGAAGAGACACTTACAAGAGAAAGGTAGCTGTCAAGATACTAGGAAAAAAGCCAACCTGAACCTGAAATGAAGTCAGTGACATTTAAAAAGAAAACCAGAGAATCTACTCAGCTTGGCTTTGCAGTCCAGCAGCTTGGAAATGACGGCTCATAAGATGTTCTGTAACACAAACAAATGTACCCTCTGGGCACAATATATATTATTGATCCTCAAATAACAAGAGAGGAGATTGAAAAACACAGATTAGAAAAAAGCTGTAAGAAAGCACCAATTTCAACTTTTATTTCAAGTTTTAAAATAAATGCAATTGCGGGTGTATACTTGGGAAAACAGCTTCATATTTTCTGACACAGCACCTTCATAACTACTGCAGTTCAACATGACATTGTAATTCACGGAGAATTCTCACAGGCTTCAGCTGATGTGGACATTAATTGGAAAATTCAGTGAACAATGGAAACTATAAAGAAGTTACATTTCAACGCACAAAACAGTGTCCTCAGAAGAAAAAAATAAAAAAGGGAAGAAAAAAAAAAAGACTTATATAGAACAATAGTACAGTGTAAGCTTTTCAAAAAGCTTACTATCCTGCCAGGAACCTCAGGGGAATTCATGTACAATGTTAAGCAGACATAAATGGCTTGAGCTCTGAAACAAAATGAATTGAACAGAATAGTCATCAACCCTCCTGGTGGCCTCTTAGTAATAAGTAAGAGTAAAAAGACAGCTAAAAGTTATAGAAACAAATCCTGAAATTATTATTACTAGATTTGGCCAAAAATTACATAATTGCGTAATTCTATGTTTAACTTAATTAATTTAATTGCAGCTGCTCATAGGGTAGTGTAAGAATGTGTTAGGAAACAAAAGCAACTCTCCCTACAGACAAACCCACACCTTTGGATAGTTCATTTCTAGCTTAGTATTGCCCTCAGAAAAGACACTTCTAAAATGTTGGGTGAAAACAGATGAAAAGTTTTATTACAGGCATGTAAACTTATGTTGTACTCAGTACTCCGTTGTTCAACTCTTCTGACAACTGCATCCTATGTAACTGAGAGAAGTTATGTATTAAAAAGCAAAATCTACATATTTTCAACAAGTGTTAAAGTTTTCTAAGGGGCACTGAATATCCAGTTAAAAATATCTCTGCCTGTAGAAATATGCAGCAAGCATCTGAGAGCCATTCTCAGATAATTTTTTTTTTTTAATGCAAGTTTTCTGTGGTAGTGGGGAACAGAGACTAAAAGTAGTCTCCTGCTCACAATTAATAGCATTCATGACTTTTCATTGTCTTTCCATTAAGGATTTCAGAGGTACGCCAACTGGAGTTACGTTTAAATTAAAAATTAAATGTTCTTATCACACACGATGTAAATTCATTATGATTGCTTAGTTACAGAATTGTTTATTTGAGAATATTTTTAACAATATTGTTAAAATAGGCTACCGAGTTGCAAATGCTAAAGCTATGAATAATTACTGTCCAACTGCACAGTGAATTACCAGTTATTACACATCTCACACCACAGAGATGTTGTGCAGTTTATATTTGGCTCTGGAAACACTGCCAAAATTGATGCTAACCAGAAAATTGATGAGATTTCAGACAACAGAGTAATAAACAAGATAACAAAACAGACATTTTAAGTAATTTTATGGAAAACGTCCCATTTTTCAAACACAAATATGTCTAAAATTAGCATTTTTTTGTTCATATTTTGGAATCTAATTAGAAATCAGCTGTCCTGCAAAGGTACCAAAAATGTACTGATCTAGTGGAAGCTGATATTTTCCAGTATCATCATAAGCCTGGCCCACTCTGTTTAGGAACTTACCATTAGCATTGGTAAAAATTGGCAGAATCTGAAAACCTACCTACAGGTTCTTATTCAGCATCTCCTGCTCAGCACCACTGCCCTTCTACAGCCACGATAACGTTTGCTTTTTTTTTGTTTTTCAAAGCTTCATTCCTTCATAGGTTCTTAGACTGTAGGCATTTCCTGCTTCAAGACATTTTCTTTTTGTATTTTCTACACTGACAGCACACTGTTAAGGTTCCAGAAATCAGCTGTGTTATGAAATGATTATTTATGTATGAGGTCATGGTAATTACCATTCCTAATGCCTTGCATACCCTAATACCTTCAGGCTGGTAATCTTTAGCATGTCTTCTTCCAGCAAGTGTTAAGAAGCTTATACTCGAGAATTTCAAACAACTTGGAGAACAAGACACAATCCTGTTGCATTTCCAGCCTGACTTTTAACTGGCATGCCTTTTCAGCTTCAGTTCTCACATGCATTACCATTCTTTCATCATCCAGTCTTTAGAGTAAGTCCGTAGGGTTTCATCAGTTCTAAGACAGTCTTTCCATACTGAGTAATACACTTGTTTAAATTCAAAAAAAGACCCTACCAACCTATCATTTCCATACTCCCGGCCCTATTTGCTTATTCGTCTCAGCAAGATCATCTGAAAAGCACAAGCATCGTCTTCTGAAGCCAGATACATTTTCCTGCAGCTTGTAAGAGCTGTAAGAGTACCCAGGAGGCATATTGAATAGATTAATGCTCTTTGAATACATATACAGAGTTCTACTCCCCTTTTTGAGCAACAAGAGAATTGCTACTACTTCACTCATCTTTCTTCATTATATGTACATTTGATTTGTCTACACTAACTTATCAGCATTAAGTGATGCTATTTCATATACTTTCCATACATGTGATTTCAACTCACATTTTTCTGGCTCTCCTTTCTTAAGTTCTCCATTAGTTCATTGGTTTCTTATTTTGCTAGAATAGCTTTTTTTTAGCTTATTAAGTACCTACTGGTTCCACTGTATCTCCAGGGGTGGCGGGGCTGCAAAAGCCAAGCCAAGGGGAGCGTGGCACAGCACCAACAGCCCTCCTGCCACACCTCTCCTCATCCGGGCCGCTCGTCATTCTGGGGATGTCAGCCTCAGGCTGTCACTAGGGTTACTGTTAGGGTTCTGTGAGAGACTCAAAGAGGTAATGTCTCAAATATGGTGCCAGGGCAAGGCCTTGCTACCCAGGCCAGGGTGCAGCCTAGAGGAGCGAGCAGCGGGAGCAGGATGTGCGGAGGGTGTGCAGTTCTGCTGTGCTGACGGAATAAACGTCAGGCAGAGTTTATTTGAGGAAGGGTCCCATGACTGCCTGAAACAATCTGTGGGACTGTCCAGCCTGGGTCTTCCCAAATTTGGGAAGGATCCTCTCATTGGTGCCCACTGATTTGGCTAAAATTCAGGAAAAATACGTTTGGGGACCCCAAGACATGGAATATTAATATGTACAGAGAGTATCTCTTTTACAGGGGCATGATTGTATGTTGCTGAGTGGGGATGAGGCAGGAGGGTACTGGGGACCAGAGGTTTTTCTAACAACAAATAACAATAGAGAACCCTGGTCCCTGACCCAAAGAATAGCGTATTGGACAGGTGGACTGGACCCTATAGAAAGGGGAGATCCCTTCTCAATTTAAGTGCCTACAGTGGGTTACATTTTAGAAAGTGTATGGAAAATTGCGTGTCTCCAGTTGATGAATGACAGATTACTGGTTCCACAACAGCCCTCTTCCATGCAACACATGGCAGTCCCCAACTGGTTGCATCCACTTATAAAGGAACAACCCAATGCCTTGAAATTATATGTGGTGCAATTACAAGACTGTTTAAGAACAACCCAACCCTTCAGAACGGGAGGTCCCCATGGGGAGAAGTTGCACAAGAGTTAATTCATTATGGGAGACAAATGGGATTCACCAGCCAAGGAGAGATACAACGTACAGCAGACTTTAGGAGGGCAAAAGGGAATGGAGAAATAAAACTAGGCCCTCACATAATTCTCTACCCTCCCCTGCAAAGCTGACATAACTCTCACTAATAAAAGATACATACTGTGGACAGAAGGCATCTTGAAGGGGATTCACAGGGAGGCGATGGACAGGTTACCCACCCCCAACTTGGAGAATTTGGTGAAAGGCTGGGACAAATCCTCCCGTCTTCAGAGGTAAAGTCTCTGGGTATCTGGTGGAAGGGAGGGATAGTGTGTATTCCCTCTGAAATCTTGACTACCCTTGAACAAAGGGGAATGCCAGGGAACAAGAGGGAACTCAAACACACCTTAGGAATGTTGGTATTTTGGAGAAAACACATTCCAGACTTCTTCATCATAGCTCAGCCTGACCCCTGTATGATCTAACATGCAACGGGGTCTCTTGGCATTGGACTCCCATCCATGAAGAAGCCTTTAAGTTGTTAATTTTTTAGAACAGGTTATACCAGGCCTTAGGGATAATACACCCAACAGACCCACTCCATATTGAATGGGGTTTCGTAACTCATGAGCTACCAGTCCAAAATCAAACCTGGACTCTTCTGCAGGTTTCCAACTTGTCCCAGTAACTTGACATTCTAAATCAGGAATATTCAGTAAGCACTAAACCTTCTCAGCCCCGAAAATCACACTGCAAGATGCAAGCAGGTCATTCACAGAAGCATTGCTCCCAGTCCAACATCCAAGACAAAGATGGCAAAGTTCAAGAAAACCTTTGAACTCCGAAATTATGTCAAGTCCTGAAGGCACCTAAGCACCAAGGCAAGCACGTAAGGAGCAGGAGGATTTGTACATGCTTACTGCCAATGTTAAAGACACAAACGTAAACCCTGCAACACACTCTCCCCTCCCCAACACATCTCTGTGGGCAGTGTAGACACAGGAAAGTTGAAAGCAGAAACTTTAATGTGTTTGAGCCATACAGACAGCACTTTTAGAACAGAGAGGCTGTAACCCTTGACTGCAACATCCATTTTTGCAGTGATTGTCCAGCCACAGCCTCATGCTGCATTTGCACCAGGCTACAGCCAAGCCAGGCCCCTGGAGCTTGCTGTCTGCCAGGAAAAGCCCCTGTGCAATGTCAGCAGCAGAGCGTGTGAAGGCATGGCCAGTGGAGAAACTCCTACTGCTGGTATCTAGAATCCACATCAAATATACATATATAATTATATACATATATGCTGCATGTCCACCAGGAGGCTCTGCTGGCACAATGAGTGGAGGCAGAGGCTTTTGCCCATCTGAACAGCAGTTCATGACTCTCTTTCATGATAAATTAGCTCCATCTCTGTGCCCTCCTTCATCATGCAGCATGACAAGTCTGCCCTGGATCACACGTTGGCACAGGGGTCTACATCTGCCAAACTGATACGTGACAGAGATGGTAAGCCTTAGGCTTTTGGACCAGCTTCATGCAGTGTGGGGAAAGAAGGGTGGCATTTGGTCTAGCCTGAAGCCTGCCAGTGGAGAGCTGACTGGTCAATATTTTCTTTAAGAAATTTGCATTAGCAGAGCATGTTCACACACTGGATCAGTAATTCACGTGATGAGAGTCAGTTTGGATCCAAGGAAACAGTGAGAAGCTCCATTGATTGCCTCATCAGACTTCAGTTTCAGTGTTATCAACAGTGTTTTGAGGAAACAAGTTTGCTCATCACATACTTGCATGCTAATAAGGGAGCATCTCCATCACACCTTAAGCTCTTTTTTATTTGCCATGGGAAATTTTAGATGAGTCAGCTTCCTGTGCATCACTGCTGGCACAAAGAAAGAGTCAAGGAATATATGGGTGGGAGGGCGTGCCCCAGAATCTATGAACTTCAGCTGATGTGGATGTGGATGTGCACTCTTATTACTCTTTCTTAGTAACAAAGCCTGTTTAAAAAGTTCCTAATCCCCCTCACCCCATGCATTCCTTCACTTTTCGTTATGTTATTGCAGCTCTGTAGTTTCTGTGCTCAGAGAAGGAAATTAGAGAAGAATGAATGTCCTAAGCCAGTTTTGCCTACAAAGAAAGCATTTTCCTAAGTACATGTTTAAAAGGCTTTTAAAATACAAATAAATCTTTTTGCTAATAAGTACAAGACTTTGATAACTACACAACTCACCTCTAATTCTAGCTTCTATTCTAAACACGGAAAAATGACTGTGAAATGTCTTCACTACTGAAGATTCATGATTAGTAAGCATTGTATTCAAGTATTTTCCTTGTTGCCCTGATGAGTAGTCTTCAGCATTTCCTGTATCATTCAGCCTCTCACGCTCTTGGTCAGCAGAAAAATTGGCCTCATACAACTATTTTTTCCACCACTGCCAGCATTTTAGTATCACTTTGGATTTCTCTAGGAACCTCCTTTACTTCAGCAGGATTAAGCACAAGTGCAGTCCCTTTGTATTTGTGGTATCATAAGAGCAGCAGGTTGTGCGATCAAGCATTTACAATTTTCAGATGAAAACAAACTGAAACCAGAAAGCATTCATTTTTTGCCAGCCTAGCAGTGACATTTGTTCAGGTTCAGACACGAAGCCACAGGAGTGTCTTCAGCTGTTCCTAAACAAAAAGTCGAGCTGTACCACCAAACATATACTCGTGTATCCTGCCCTTTCAGGGCAATTGGCAGCTCACGTGAAGTATGACCTGAGCTCCTTCTAGTCTCTACTTTCAGTCTGGTCTCACCACCACGTTTCCACATTGCCTTTTATGGTGACTATACCTAACACTTTATGGAGATTACTGACACGTTTCTCACTGTAAATTAATCATTCAATAGCTACAACAATTGCTGTCAGAAAAGCTAAAGATGGTTCTGAGAGCTTGAGACAATTCCTCCCTCCAGACTGGGGTTACCATTTTCTTGCTGGAGGTGACAGTGTGGTCATGTTGCAGAAGCAGTCATCTGAATAGGCTAATTCGTCAACTTGCCCACAGGAGTACTGTTACCCTCACTCTTCCTCCTTCTCCCTGTGCTCTCCAGACACTGAACTCACGCTGCTCTGGCAAAAACACTGGTGATTTTCTTTGTGGTTAATGTTAGATCTGTTCCCAAAAGCTGGTGGAAGGAAAAGTATGAAACCAAGAAGCAAGGGCAGAAGTAGGGCTTCCTCTTTGAGATCCTCAGGCTCTCAGAACTGCAGTATCATTCAACAGATCGTGTTCATGCTCCTGAGCTGCTTCAATGCCAAATCTAGATAACAAGTTAAAACTGTCAACAAAAAACAGCTCAGAAAAAAACCCATCACCCTCTGGGCACTGAGGCCAGTTTTTCTGCTGCTAGCAAAAAATGTAGCATCCAGCAGATGGGCACAATGAACAACTGGAGGAAAATGTGGCAACATATTTTGAAATATCATGAGTAAAAGAGTTAGAGCTCATCTCATCATTCTGTCATGACACTTGGAGCATTCTTGTATTCTTATATCATGGAGAACTGAACAAATCATTCTATGACTCTATGAAATCACACAAGCAATTCTGTCGGCTGATACCAACCACGCCAATCAAATCTGCATGAAAACATCCAAGGAATCAGAACGATACATTCCTATAGGGACAGCACCAAAAGCTTCAGTTGGAGCCGTGTCACTGTCAGCATTTTACTGTGCCGACTGCACTGTGAACGCACAGTTCTCTGGGTACATAAGCAGAGAGGGCTGATCGAGCCCAGCAGCCTGCAGTGCTCTGTTCTGAAAGGTTTCTGTCCCCACTGCAGTCGTGTGTGCAGTTTAAGGCCTCTTTGTCTCAGGGCAAGCCAGAATTGGTGCCAACTTTATTTTAGAACAGTGGGCTAAAGACCACTTAAGCGGCAATCCCTTCATGAGGTGTCCCTGACAAGTTTAACCTGCACAGGGCAGGAACTCAACTGTCCCAGTGTGATGCTGTAATTCCCCATATCATTTAGGGCAGTACAGGCTGATGCTGTGTCCATACCCTTCACATTTTTTAGCCTTCCAGTCCTGGTTTGTACTTCCTTCTTGTATGACACAAGCACTTTTATGGTCACAAAGGGAGGCAGATGAGGGACTGAAACAGACCTCTTAAGTTTTGCTCCACCAAACGTGTTCTTTCTGACACACACCTGCACAAATGGTTGTGTTGTCTTTTCTGGAAGCAGTTCATGTAAGTACTCAGTAAATATCTCTAGTCTTTTATTAACAACCTGTATATTACTTGCAACCTGGGATTTAGTTTCTGTGTTATGTAATTCATGCATGAGAAGTTTTACTAGGTTGCTTCAGAAACTTATCTATGAATTTAAAAGCAAGGAGCCTAGTTTAAGTTGGAAAAAAATGAGGAAAATTTTATCTGGCTTGGCAATCTTTTTTGAAGGTTTCCCAATACTTCTCCAGCTCTGAAAAGCATCTCTAAGTAGAAAATAAGGAAAGATGCAAAGATCTCCAGTTCAGAGTCATATTGACAGGGTTTTTTTAGACTAAACAGTCACACTTTTAAATACTCAGATGACAATCTGTCTTTCAATGCTCAAAATGGCTAAATATTAATTCATTTGAAGTAAAAAGGCATTATAGGTATTTATAATCCCTATAGGCATTTATAATCCTTTCCATTAACATGTAACCCTACATACTATGTAATTTTTTAATTCTGTGACTATACTTTCATATTTATGCAAATGAGCTCTTCGATGTACTGCAGCTGTTTCCTCAACCACATAAAGTGTTTGCTTGTTGCAGGAAAACATACGTAATTACATTAGGTTGGCTGCCAAGAAATAATAGTCCTAGAAGTAAAACCTATTGATCAGACAACTGGTACATCAGTCTGTATGTCACAGCACAGCTGCTGTTGCTGGAAGCTGTGGGATCATTCCTTTGTAAACTCTCCAGCTTTTCAGAGACTCATGCCATGTTTCCTTCCCTCCATAGAGCAGGATAGCTTCATGCTGTAAAATCAGCACCTTTCATTTCTCCTGATGATGGCAACTGCTTTTAAAAAGGCAAATCTTGTAACTTCCTCTCTTGAAGACATGTGTCTTTCAGGTGCACAGTGCACGTGCATGCACACACTGCAGTATCAACTGGGATTTCAGTGGAGGCGATTATGCAGCGGAGAGTCTGAGACTTCAATTTTGGATTCTGGAAATCAGTAGAGAAATTTAATGGTAAGGACAGAGAGATTTCGGACATCAAAAGTTTGGCTGCTCCTCTGGGCACGGAAGCTGTTCCATCTTCTCTGGGTCCATCTGCACAATCAGCTTCCAAAAATTTCTGAGAGCAGCTGGAAGCTTTACTGGATTATTTGATTATTCTCTACTGTCAACAGGTTAAAACAAAGCACACTCAGATAACAACTTGCACAGACCACTTTGCTTCACTGCAACTATTCTGGGTGAGGTAACAAGCAGAAACCCTTGCAGCTTTGCAAGCAAACTGAAATTGTGAGGCGGAGGTTGCAAGTCAAAGACAAGGTAGCAGAGAGGATAACAACTCATTAGCAACTACAGCTCTGGGTGATCTGGAAAGCTGAGACATGTTTCTAGTGATTTCATATGAAGAGCTCTTTTCTCTCCCCCAAAATGTTCAGCAAAGCTTGTATGGATCACCAGAATCAGGGAGGGAAAACTGATCACTGCTACCACCAACCATGCCTTTTATGGACATATGTTTGAGACCGACTCACGCTGCAGCCTCTAACTTAATCTTTTATACACATCAGATGTTTCACCTGCTGTGCCATTTTATGATCTCTGAATTAAGGAAAATAAAATGTTCACTGCAATAAACAATTCTCAGCTGTAAAGTCTTTGCCTTCACTTCCAACACTGTAAGCTCTCTGAACTCCTGCTGGTTTCTGCTTTGGTGTGACCATGAAGGCTGAGGATGTAAACCTCTTTACCCAGTATCACAAAACCCTTGTCAAATAGTAACAAAACACTGTAAAAAATCAATAAATAAAGACACGTATGTTTCTCTATCTAATTATGGGATACCTAATTGCCACTGTGAGATTTAAACTGTAACAATTACTTTAGAGAAATGCTTGCTATCTTTATTATCCTGTTAATTTTCAAGATAAAAGAAAACCACATAATACGTAGTTTTAAAAACGCTAGCCCTTGACTCTGTAGATTTACATGGCAAAGTTTTAGCAGCTGGAATGATCTGCTCTCATGCTGGATTTCGCTTGTTACAGGTTGAAATTTGTTTACTTTTATCAGATGAAATAAAAATCTTTGTCAACAACAGCATATATTTGGTAAAAAGGCAACCTATATGCAAGCCCCTTTGCAAATCCCACCTCTGGTATTTTTCTGAAATGAAAACACACAAATGAAGAGCAGCCAAGAGCAACATTTTGTCACAGCGAGATGTAAGCCAGCAGTGCTGGAGGTGCTGGAGTGTGCCGGAGCGTGCCCAGAGAAGGGCAACAAAGCTGGTGATGGGTCTGGAGAACATGTCTTATGAGGAGCAGTTGAGGGAGCTGTGGTCATTTAGTCTTACTGATCTCTACAATTACATGAAAGAAGGTTGTAGTGAGGTAGGTGTTGTTTTCTTCTCCCAAGTAACTAGTGATAGGATCAGAGGAAATGGGCTAAGTTGCACTAGGGGAGGTTTAGATCGGACATTAGGAAAAACTTCTATAATGAAAGAGTGGTGAAGCATTGAAAGAGGCTGTCCAGGGAGGTGGTGGAGTCACCATCCCTGGAGATGTTCAAAAGACGTGTAGATGTGGCAGTTCAGGACATGGTTTAGTGGTCATTATAATGCTGGTTGGACAGTTGGACTTCATGGTTCTATGATTGTATGGTTTTTTTCTTCATATTTTCTATTACCACTTCCCAAAATCTGTTCTCCCTGCCTCTATCCAAAAATGAAGATTCCTCCTCTTTCTCACAGCCTTGGACTTCCCCTTTCATGATAACCCACAAAACTCTCATACTGAGTCATCAGTCCAGCCATGGGAAGCTGGATGTACCTCCCCCTGGAGAGCAGCTGAGATACAGGGAAACGAGGCCCATTTGCACCAGCTGACTGTGTTGCCTTACCAGCACTCTTAGCCCCTGCCAGCTTCAAAACGACAGACTGAACTTGGTGATTCATTTTAGTGCAGCTGAGCCACCACCTCTGTTCCCACATTTTATTAGTATTTTCTCTTTGGCCTCTGTTGACAAAGCTTTGCCACCCACTCATGAGAACAGGCTGCTGGTGTCTGGCTTGAACTTGTACAGCAGCACGCAACCCATGGATCAAACGCAGCCAGGTCAGATCTCTAGAGCAGTCTGTACTGCCTGACAGCAGAGGGCTGGCTTTAGCAGTTGACAAGTCAAAGCCTGCAAACCTCTGCTGAGATACTCACACACCGAGATGAAACGCATCAAGCTGAGACTTGTTGTTGTTGGAGTCATGATCTGGTCAAAAAGGGTTCTGTGACCTGCAGTCCAACCCCGTTTCAGAGCAGGCAGGTGCAGAGCTGTGGCAATGTGTGTGCTGTCAGTGGTCTTGGGCAAAGCCTTCGTGTCACACCATCAGAACACATCTTTAATTCAATTCAATTGTCTGCTTCTTGAAGTAGCTAGAAACACAGCCTCCCAGGAATTGTCACTTCTGCTGAAAACCAAGTCAGATCAATCACAAGAAAGCGTAGATTGGAGCTCTAGAAAAAACAGGTAACTGTACAGGCACTACTTTCTTCTTTTAAAGAGAAGCCAATACACAAGGTTAAAACAAATGCCACATCTGTGAAACAGCTTGATGGGGTGCAGAGGCCCAACTGAACCCATGCTGAGGATTTCACAATCCCGGAAAGGCATCCCACAGTGCACTGTAAATGAACGCCCACTCAACCATCATGGAGGAAGCAACAAAACACTCACATACAACACTGCATAACATCTGCAGGTAAAACCAGTCTCTGCGAGGACTCTCTGAACCCAGAACAGATGAGTTATAGAAGCTCTTGCAAAAGAGCAAGACTGTTACTGGCTGAAGCCACCCAGTACAGGTGAGACCAAAGGCAACGGCAGCAACACCGCAAAGAATGGTGACACAAACCAGTCCAGGAGAAATTGGTCATTATCAGTGGTTAGTGCCTATTTCAGGGTAAACAGACTGAGGAGGAATGGATAATTAATATTCTCAAGCTAAGTAAGACAAATCATGACTACAGTAATTGCTGCTGTCTGAGTAAAGCTACAGATCTACTTATTTGCCACTTAAACAACAATACATTCCTTTGTTAGAGCCTGGACTAGATGTGTAGAACTAGAAGGCTGTGTAGATGTGTTTAGTAGAAGGCTGCATCTCTACTCTAAATGGGAAATCCACTTTCTTTAATCAAAACAAAACCACAGGTAACTGTTGAAAAATGATTTCTCACATGTGTGCAATGGGAAACCATGAGCTTTCAGCTGCTTCTAGAATCAAGGCTAAAACACTGGCAAGCATAGGAGCTGGACTTGAAACAAAAGCTCAAACAGGGCAAAAGCATTAGAGCAAAGGCAGGTATGTGATAATCATCAGCTTTACCTCAAAGACCCTCTTGTACTCCCTTTAGGCCTATTCCAGTTCCTAATGAGGGGATTTAATTGACTGCGCTTGGGGTTTGGGTCAATTTTTTTGACTTTTACTGCATGACCCAAATTTGAGCTACCATGATGTCAAATCTATTCCAAATAAAAGTTAATCATATTACAAATTATTTCCTCATGTGTACTCTGTCCCAAAATCAGTCCCAAAACAGCCTATCAAGATGCACTGTTACTGCACTTGGAAGCTTTTCCACTTCAGCCTTCAGACATCCTTTGCTACTGATAAAATTGTCCCTTCAAAAAAAAAAGATTCTTACTTAACTACAAGGGAGAAGATCACTAATAGAGAAAAAAGTTCTAATCCTATACACATCCACATAACTAAGAAAGAGGAAGTAAGAGCCCAAATATATCAATTTTACTTTGAAGGACTTACTAAAAATCATAGACTAAAGAAGCTTATTTTCTCGGAGATGATTTTTTGGTACAGCAGTATCTGACATCAGTGTAAGGCCAGCAAAACTTCCTTAGTATGCAGTGAAGTGCCTTGAGTACTGCACTAATTACACATTTGGCAGGACGTAAACCCCTCTGCATTTGTGAGCAGCCTGTTGTCAGTGTGCAAAATATAAGGAGCATGGATCAACAAGCAAGCTCAAATGCCACATGAAAAAAAAAAAAGGAAGGAACCTATATGACTATAGCATCAATGGACGAGTGATCTGATCCCTCTGCATGTGGTAGAATAAAATCTGCAGAAGCCAAATCCCTTCCCTAAACTCTCATCCTATTTGAAGCCGTGAATACTAACCAAAGTTAATGTAAATGTTGTCAGGCATCCAACCGTTATTTAGAAAAAGAAATATTTCTCTAAGAAGTACCTTCCACAGGTCTCCCAGCACAGTTTTCACTGTCTGTCTGTTGTTGGATTTCACACTCCTTGGGCCAGGAAGTATCATTTTTTACTGCCTCTTTACAGTGCTAAGCACATTATCGAAGCTTAGCATCCGTAACTATGGAAAGCAAAGCAAAGACAAATCCCACCAGTTAACTTTGATGTGGGTTGCAGATCCCAGTCCTCTTCTGACATCAGGAAACTGGACTCATGAAGGATTTGTGAAGGCTGTTATTAAAAATGGTAAAGATATTTAGAGCTTACCTACAGAGGGACAAATGGGAAAGTGAAAGTGTCTTACTCTGGTTTATTTAACTGCGTGAAACTTCTCCATGGACACTTACAATTATAATGTTTTTAATTTGATTAGGGTAGGGTCTCTCTATATAAGGAAGTTAGTCTGGGCTACAAATCTCTGGAGTTCTGTTCTACACTCACTCCCATAATGATAGCCGAGTCTACATATATAAAAATATATATAGATACACAAATCATGCCCACACAGGGAGTTAGCACGAGGAGGAGTAAACAGCACGTTATGGATTCACACTCTGCTGAACAGCACTCTGCAGTGTCAGGTGACAGTGATACAAGTCAGATCTTCAGGGTATGTGTACCATTGTCATCAAACTTTAATCCAGGCATTCTCTGTTGCTCCTGCACCCTCAGTTACTTCAGATAGCTTTTCCTCCATGCAGCGTGGGGAATGTACAGGCTGGCACACTCTTTTTAATCTCTGGTGTCTCTGGGGTGACAGTACTGTACCATCTAAGAACACAAGTAAAATGCCATCATGCTGAGTGCATATATAATGCCATAGTGAGAAAGAAAGGCTGTCTCATTTCCTACTCTTGAATATTTCCACTGAAGTAGTGACCAGACTCCCCAATGAAGTTTGGGGTTCCGTTGTGTTTGTAATTTAGTGCATGTCTGTAACAAGTCAGTCACAGGCCTAGAATATTTATCTCATCTGGAGATGACACAACCCCAGGGAACTTCTGCCTGTCATGATCCAAAACCCTGTAGCAGGACTGTGTACTTCTCTTATAAATAAGTTTTAAAAGAAGCTAAGATTTCCATTTCTACTCTAACTCTTTCTAGAATACCTAAATCACACTCCTTCTGTCTGTATCAGTTTTCAGTGCAGCTGGAAATGTTTTTACTGTTGTAAAAGCTAGGACTTAAAAGACAGCAAACCTTCATCTGGAAGATATCGATACCAATGCCTAACTGGTGATATGGACTATGACACTAGTCATCAGATCAGGACTTAATCTTGACCTCCTGAACAGGACATAATAATGAACTAGGTCCACCCATATTTTGTCAGCATTACTTAAAACAGAAATCACAAAAGCACACAGTATCAAGTGCATGCTTAGATACTTCATCCCTTTGGGGAGAGGAAACACAAGTGATCTTTTCCTCTGGAGCTACATTCACAGTAGTCCCATTACAAAGCAGAGAGAACAAACACTTTTATCATGTTATAGTACATATTCAACCATTCTATTTGAAGGAGAATGATTGGATGTACTTCACCAATTCAATATAATCCTTAAGCAACACTCTTCTTCCTTGCTATTAAGCATTTATAATAACAGGAATTGGAATCCTCTGTCTTTCACCACAGCATTTCTCACTGATTTAATCATTCTATTCATATTTCTTGCTGACCTGATTTTTCTCCTCTTTCACTTTTAAATCTCCTATTGACTTGAATTAATCTTGCCGAGGGTTTGTCTGACTGGGAACTCTCTGAACTCTCTGCTAGCTCACGAAAGGCCTTCTCACACATCTATTTTCAAAAAAAGGTTAAGTGCTTAGTGACAGAGGTAGCCAAGTGTCATTGAAAAAATTCTGCAGCCCACCACATACACGAGAAGAGAATGAAAGTGATGGTTAAAGCAAATCTGTACCTGGGAAGCTGTTTCAATTCCAGTTAAAACACATTTGGAGGAAACTGTACAATTTTGCATAGGAAAAGTAACGACAGAATTGCTACTAAAGTAAAGGACCAGACAGTTTCATGTATACAATACTTAGGTCCTGCAATAAGCTCTCTTGTTCATGCCATGCTGTAGGCAAAATACAAATCCTGCACTGCATCCAGCAAAATCTGTAACTAGCTACAGTCTTCAGGCCTTAAATAACAACATGAAGTCATTTAACATGATTTGATCTTGGGTTTATACTTTTCTCCCTGTCTTAAAACTGAAGAATATTTACACAACAGCTTTCTCTACCAAGAAGGAGTCTTCAGTACAGATATAGACTCATGCTGTGCACCTAATACAACCTCACCAAATAAAAACGTATTTTGGTTAGGAGATTGTGAACAGAGGGCGTTTTAGGCTGCTACAGTTTCTTGTGAACTACACATTTATTTTCTCAGTTTAATTGCCCCTTCTTAGCTGTGCTAAAGTGAGGAGAGAAAGAGGCTGCAAATTCATGACATATACTGAATCTTAGTTATATAATCATTAAGCAGACTAGGAATATAAATTCAAAAATATTTTGTTACGATCAGATAGAAGCTTATATATAGCAGGAAAGAAACACTTTCCTGCAGTGAAAAGTGTAGAAACAAACATCCACTGGTGCCCAGAAAAATATGAAATAGCTCTGTACTTTTTTTTCTCAGTGTTAACAGTCATGCTGTGGAGTAAAATGCATATTCCAAGTACAGTGGTTGTACTTACCATTTCTGCTACTATTTTATAGATAAGAACATTTGCTTAAACTGGGATCAAGCACCACCATGATACTACAGCAGTGAACAACATAGTACAGCTGTAATAGGAATTATTACTGATGTTGGCATTTCATATAGTTTTATGCATTTGGGTAGTGGTTCACAAAGTATGGTCCATGGATCCCTGTTGGTCAGCTAAGTCGTGCCAGGGGATCTACAGAGCTACTGAATATGCTCAATATTTTCAGTACAGAATTTGGTAGAAGTTAATGTATCCCTAAGAAATTTAGAGGCCTAATATTGATCCATAATTTCACACTCAACAGTCAACCCCTCCTGTTGCTTATAAGGGAATATTAACAGAAAGCAGCATTCTCCATGTAAAGAAGAAGGATTCAGGTTTCAGATGAAAACAGAAATTACAAATGCCCACAAGCTAAACTTTCAGTTAGGGGAAGATACTCTTATCTAATCACAAGAAAATTTCTTTTCCCTTCCTGAGATTAAACCATTTGGCTGCACTATTAATACTACCACTGAAGTATTTTCTACCTGAAGAGGCAAAAGCTGGCACATGCAAACAAAGCAGTCATTTGGCAAGGGAAATGGTGTGAGTCTAAATGCACAGAAGGCACCACTTCACAGCAGGAACATTAATAACAGGGTTTTATCCCATGTTTTTTGCTAAACTTTCTTCTCCTTTGTACTGTGTTCCTGCCTTTTTTTTTTTTTTTTTTTTTTTTACATTAGTAGGGGCTTTGTGAGTTTCTGGCATGAAAAATATTGTGCAACTATTTTGCTAAGAGAAACAAATGAAAACACATTTTTCCTTAGATGCTTAGACATAAGGGAAATGGTAAAGGAGAAAATAATTTCAGCTGGAGTGACTATTACATTTAACAAATGTCTATGTAAAAATATTTAAGAAGACAAATTTCAGATTACAATAACAGGTACAGAATCTTTTTGCCTGTTTTGACAGTTCTCCTCATTACAATACCAGAACTGTTGATAGCGGGCTTACGAAAGTAGGTATTACTGAAACTAAGTACATTACATTTTCCTTCTTTATGCCAGCACTTTGACCTTTGAAAGTTAGTGTAGATTCTTGGAGTGATTATATAGATGTCTGTAGGTTTATGCCCAGTGTTTACTGAAAATACTTTCAAATTTAAAATAAATTATTTTCATCTTTAACTACAGTAGCAAAACTATTACCTTATTACTATTTTTACTCACCATGAAACTGAAAGGTTTGTGTGGGCAAATTATCTCTCTTGCTGGTAGATAAAAACCTGAATATGAAGCTGCTGAAATAATCTTTCAGTATGGGCATTTAAAAATGAAGTAAAAATATTATTCACAGGTTCAGAGGAGGAGCAGTAATGAACACCTATTGCTTTTAAAGGTATCTGGTTATTTAACTCATGCAACTTCTTTTACAGAACTATATCATTGTTTTAAATGTCCTTGAGAGTTCCATGTCATGAGCTGCAAATCTGAGAAAATGAAATGCTGGTTTCCAATCAACATGTCCATTAAATCCATAATAGATTTTCCTTCAAGAAATTTATGTCAGTCAGTATGAGTTCTGTACATCACCCACTGTTTTCCATACTGTACCAAATTAAAAGAAAAATCTCAGAGAACAAGACATGTACACATTGTTTTCAAGGACTTGACAAAGAACCATTAGCTGCATATTGTCAGCCTGTCTTTAGAAATCTGGGGTTAAGGGAGTAAGGGGAACAAGAAGCAGAGCACAAGAGAAATAAGAAAAGGAGGAAAAATGCACATTAAAGAAAGATTCAAGAAGGAATAAGCTCTTAGACACTGATACAATAACTTCCAACTCACTGCCAAAGTACCCCTTTGGTACTGGAGTAGGCTGGGAATTTATCCTCTTGGTAGCTACTACTGCTGGTCAGGCAGCTTGCTACCATTCTTACTTGTAGGGAGATGGACTTTACAAAGTTCATAACCTTTCTCTGGAGGTCCATCCACAACCTAAGCATCCTCCATGTCCAAGGGTTGCTCACCTGGAGCTTGAAGAAGCCAAGCCCTTTCCATGAGTCTCAGCAAACCACAGGTCCTCTGAAAATGCTTCCTGCCAGAAGGTCTCTGCTTGATCACAGCTTCCGTAAGTTTTACTGCAACGTAGACACTGCTGATGTCTAACATGACAGTATAGCCATATTTAGCTCACCAGGCTGCCATGTTATACTTTGCCCTGGAGACAAAGAAAAACACTAAGGTCAGGACCATTAGTCACCCTGTTGACCAGAGGAAAAGACTGGCTGAATGAGCACAGTGGTAGGACCTAGTCCTGTGAGAAGAGGGAGTGAAGAGTAATTTCTGCTTAAGCAGATTTGTCACATTGCATGCCTATGATTAGCTTCAATTTAGCCTGATGTAGTCTAAACAGAAGTGACAGCTAGGAAAAGCTGGAGTTGGAAACTGAACCTGAAAGTGAGGGGATGAACCATTTTTTGAACAGTGATCTTCCCACTTTACTGAAGTGATTAATTTAATATTTGCATTGAATTATGGCAATTACAGCAACTGAAGGGCACGATTCCTGGTTTCTGAAGATACCAACTTTGTTCAGATAAAAAGAATATCCTTCCTTCTCCCATGCATTTATTAAATGAATTGTCAAGAACTCTTAGATCTATACAAGAGGTGTAACTCCTCCAATTTCCATTTTGTTTGAAATATCTAACTTATTTGGTCCATACTGCATGTCACACTCAGTCAAAACAGACTAAAAAGAATTAGAGATAATACACTTAGGCTAAGTCTTCAGATGTTACATTCCTTCTTAATGTTTGGCCTGTATGAAAAGGGCCTGTACTAAGCCTGAGACCACGAAGATCTCAAATCTCTCAGATTTGCACTTACAATCACAATGTAATGCAGACTAAAGACACATCATCAGGTAAAAATCAAATAGTCTACCTAAAAGTAGTACAGAAACATATACTCAAGGACACAGTTTCAGTATTGTATTTGACTTAGTACAGTTAGCTGTAACTTATTTGCAATTCCAAATCATTAAAATCACTTAGGAGCAGTTTGGTACAACATTCTGAGTCCATACAAGAGTCCTGATCACTGCAGTGATGTTACAAGAAAGGAATATTGCTGTTGTATTAATCATCTCTGGAGGACATGCCCTTCTAAAATGTACAGATCACATTATGGGAATTGTGCCTGCCTCTTGCGTTTCAAAGTGAAAACCGAGCTACTGGAGCATTGAAAAAAGTCTGAAAAGAACCTTGGCTATTTTTCAGTTTTAGATCCCCATAAGCATTCAGACATAATTCACTTTTATATGTTAAGTTGGAAAGGAGAAGATCTGAAGTTTCAAAGGCCTATTTATCTCATCCTAATCTACCATGCTTGTTCCTTTTGCAGCAAAACTTTTCCCGTTAGCTGCTCCTGTCTATTACCACATCATCCAACTTCTCTCCAGTGTTTCTGACCTTCACCTGCACTTGCTGCTTCTCTCATTCCGACCTCTCCCAGGGGATGGCCAGCTTTGAACTGAAATATATAGCAATTTTTTTGCAAACTCTATTTACTGCTCCACATGCAAGCTACGAGGTGACTAACAACAGGTCTACCAAAGTGAATCTGGGAAATATTTGATAGCAAAAATAGCAAAATTTAGTTTTGTTTTCTGCTTTTCATTGATTAGTTTCTTAGGGCATGTCTGCACTGTGCAATATGTACAGTATATGAATGAGCCAGCTCTGCAGGACAGAGCTAATTAGCCCAAGCACAGTGCCATGCTGCTGGTGATACACGGCTTTGAAGAAGGAAGTTATTAGATCTTCCCACTATTGCACTCTTCCTGTCACTGCACCAGATCGCTCTGTGGTAGCCTGATGATTTCTGGATCCAACAAAGTGTAGAATTTCATTAGTAATTGTGCAAATTCACCTTCATTAAAGTTAGCAAAGATGACTTACTTGTTGGTAGGTTTTGTCTTAAGTCCTTTGGTATGTGCAAACACTTTTTCTAGTAAAAGAAACCCCAATTTTGAACTTCCATTAAATGCAAATATGCATACTCATATAAAAAATAAACTATATGTTTGAGTATGAAGAAAAAATGTATTCAGCACTGAAGGAAATGAAGGGGATCAGTTACCCAGAAGTGGGAGACTTCAGGTGTGTGCATATAAAACAGTCATTTGGAAGACATGTGAAGGAATTTCTTGGTATTTCCTGAAACAACTTTTACAATTACAATTTACAGAAGTTATTCTCCTTTTATGCTCTTTCAACATTACATAAATTTTAATAACTATAAATTTAATTTCCATCTACATTAGAAAAACAGCAGAAAAAAGTATTTCCATATCTTGCATGAGTATACTGCCCTGTGAAAATTGTGTTATACACTGATAAAAGAAGTCCATGTTATGGTTTTGTACAAATATAACAGACAGAGCAAAGGAAGTTGTTCAAGGAGTACAGGCCTCAGCAATTAAGTCTTGCTGACTGCAGTCTGTAGTTATGATGATAATGATGATCCTCAAAACCCCCATGTTATAAACTAGGAAAATAGAAGAAATAAACTTATAAGATGAAGGTAGCCATTAAAAGTTTCCAAAAGGCAAAAGTATGTGGATTAAAGTGTGTAGGCTCAGTTTAGAGACTGCTTAAGCACATTGTAACTGATTAATGAGAAGTACCTATAACCCAGACAGGAAACAAACGGACTAGACTAAACCAGCATGACTGACCAGTAAGATCTGCATAAAAAAGTCATTCAAAAACATGAGTTCTTCAAAATACAGAAATCTCCACAGTGATCAAGTCAGACATACAGGACAAACTACAGATACATAAAGTAGGATCTCAGAAATCTAAGAATCTGGTATTAAAATGGCAACATTTACAACTTAACAGATTTTGAAAGTGTATCTTTCCTTCTTTCAAAGAAAGACATGAAGACATGATGAACTACATGCAGCTGAGAAAGATGCAGTCATTACAGGTAATAAGGGATCTGAGATGTGTTCAGATATATCAAATACAGTTGTCGTTGGGACACTTTATCACACAATTGCATTCTCTCTCTCAGCAAAACCTCTGACTTCACACATAGCCTGGTATCTTAGTTTAAAACAAGAGTCAGTCTAGGTGCTGGAAGGAAGGCACTGGAGGTTGGTCTGACACAGGTTGTGTTCCCTTAGCACTGCCAGGGAGGCCAACAATGAGCAGAGCCAGGATATGACCTTATGTTCTGTCATTCGCTAGGGGATCCTGCTAGATAGTAAGGATTGTTCTTACTGATAAGCTGCTATTGGTCAGGCCACACAAAGATAGCCAGACCCATTACCTGGATATAATAATCATCAGTGGGAGAGATTTCTGTTCCTCTCCCTGGGATACCCCAGGGCATCACACCTCAGGATCTTTGCAAGCCATTCAGGCAGACATAAAACCTCCTAAGCTCAGCTACTCCACTTGCTCACAGCTAATTCACTGGCTCTGAAACCCCCCTTCCCACCTTGTGAGGCAGAACAGAGACCACATTGTGCAATTCAAGGCACTGCCTCGCTCCATGGGAAGCTGCTGGTGCATGTGACCAGGCATGGCACCAACCAACCGCTTCAGGAATGATGATCCTGGTGCTACTGACGTCCAGCCCTGCCCCAGGAATTACTGTCACAGGCTCTTTTGGATGGACAGCTCTGCAGTGTCACTATCTGGTTTTGAAAATGTAAACCTTATAAAGTACGGGGTTATTTGTAAAGCAATGTAGTCAGAATAAAAATTAAAACAAAACAAAACAAAAAACTGATTAACTGCGTGTCTTGAATTTTTTCAGACTAGCCAGTTCCAGACACCACATTTTCATTACGTGCTCATCCTTGACATTTTGCCTTCTCTTTTTCCCAGCAGGGTTGCTTAATGACCAATTTCTAGCATGCTCTAAAGTGACTCAGGCATAATTTCTGCACCAGTCTGATCACCCTGTCGCAAGTTCTCACTCACACAGATCTCTACACCCACCTTCCATCTCAGAGCGGGGGCTGTATCTTATTGGTTGAACAGCAAGAAAGAATTAACAGTAATTACAAAAATGTTTTTCCTCTCCTCTAATTACAGTGACATCAGCATTCTATTAACCTTTGAATTACTGGTATTTTTCCAGGAGAGAAGTGTAATGAATAGCAGTTAAGAAAAAAAGCTCCATGATTTCAGTGCAGAGAAAATGAGCAAGAAACAAAGCACAGGGAGCATATCTGGTGCCAGTATAAATGCCTCCTGCCAGTGATCTGGTACTGCTGGACAACACTACCTCTTAGAGGCCAGATCCTCACCTTCAGCTTCACTGATTCTGGAAGCCTGGTAGCTGTAAAGCACAAGTTTTATTTTTGGTCTTTGGATTTTGAGAACAACCACCTGGAACTCAAAGTGCTAAATGTGATGTGGTAGGTACCTAGCAGCTGGAAACAGTGAGAAGTTAGTGTCTTGCATATGCTCCTGGCCAGCCAGAAACAGGCATTGCTCTGGATTCACCTTAATAATAATATACAGTGAAACGCTGACATGCACAAAAGAGAAATGGTTTTCTTTCCTTATTTCCTATATTAGACTTGCCTTTGGATAGTCTAATATAAACTGTTATAAAGTTTATATTTCTTTTTATTCCCTTGATGGGATTCCTTAATTATTGTGCAACTAACCTCAGAATGGATCTTTTTCAGAGAAGCTAAGGAAAGAACAGGTTGGCAGAAAAGCAACACTTTATGGAACATGTCAAATGAAGTAGCTGATATTTTTGTGTATTCTGAAAATGACGTTCAACAATTTAGGGATGCTTAGTCAGAGGAAATGGTTTTTGTCCCTCTAGACTTTTAGGCACTTCATTCCTTTAAAGGAAGTCTGTGGAAATACTTCCCATGAGAATATGAATATTCAGGAAAAATAGAGAACCATTTATGCTGATACCTATTTTTTTTTTACTTTGTTGTTTCTGGCAGAGGTGCCTTTTCCCCAAATACACCTAAGCAGCCAGATATACAAAGGCAAGCAATTCTGAAGTGATGTAACAAAAAATTTCTGTTTACAGCAGCATATGCAGAGGCCTGGTATAGCGAGAACACAGGAGAACCAGTAATGCAACAAACCAACCTTACTGCCTCATGCACAACTAGAAAGAACACAATGCAGATGATTCTTCATGGAAACAAAACTGTTCTCTTCTTCCATTGACAAGAATGGCTTTCATAAACACAGCTCTTAATTCAGTCTAGAATTCTGCTGTGTATCCTTGTAAATGCACTTAGGACTGCCCCTTTAGGTTAAGCCTTCTCTGGTTTTTGCCTTGATTTCTGCCTGACATATTTATGTGTGTGTATTGTGAACTTCGCTCAATCTATTTCTGCAGAATGAGATCTGGTAAAAGAATTTCCACTGAAATGCTTTTTTTTAAATGAAAAGTCAATCCTCATTTACTTTTTCCAGTGTCTTTCCTAAGAACTGTTCTAGTTCATGGAAATATTAAAAAAAAAATAGATTAGGTGAAGTGAGTTCTATGACAAAAGTCTCGACTTAAACTCAAATCCTTGATCTGAACAGGGTAGAGAAGGGACTTAAGCCAGCTTTCTTCGCTGGGTAATACTGGATTCTTCCTTTGTGCATTTGAAATTTCAGGCGGGAATTCAGGGAAACCTTTGTTGACCAAGAACAACTGAAACTGCCCTTCTCAAAGGAGAAGTTTCAGCGCTTTCTCAAAACAGTTTTGTCAACTGAACAAAATATCCTGACCAGCGGACTTGTATCATTTTCTAAAATAGCCAAGAGGCTTCAGGACTATGAGATTCATTTTCAAAACTTTATACTCTTAGATGCCTTACTCTCACTTCATTTCCTTGGGGGTGAGAACAGTCAGCACGGATTTACCAGAGGTCAGATGAAGATTATAGACAGCCAGAGCCATAGTGGAGCATGTAACAGCAGTACCATCCCAGTGGCATCAGGAGCGTAGTGATTTCTGAGCCTTGGCAGAGGTGACTGCCTCCAGTATAGGAGCTCTTAAATCAGCACACACCTTTATTGGAAATGTATCTATGAAGAATTCAGTTCTAATGAAGTAAAAGGAACTGAAATTGCTTACCATATACCTTTAGAAAATCTTACTTATCTTAATATATTGACACTACTACAATTAATAGCCTGTTGGAATTACCCTTACAGTTTGTATTAGAGAAGGTTTATAATGCAGGCATAAAATTCTTACTCTGGGCTGAAACTTGTTATTTAATGCTTTAGCTCATTTCATGCAGCTTTTCTGCACAATCAAGCTCACCTCCCACTTCCAAACAGTAACAGAAGCTGCTATGTGGGGTTCCTCAACCATTATAATGTGCTGGAAAGGGGTCAGCAAGCTCTGCGTGCTGCCTGGTGTAAAGTTTGCAAGAGTATATTTTTGAAAGAAACACCTAGGTTCTGTCCAAGAGCAGATGGGCTAAGATCTCAGGAAGAAACTCTTCCAACTAAAACTTCAAATATAATCAGAGAATGTCCCTAGCAATTTACTGACTTCATATTTGCCTATGACCAATATAAGAAATCTGAGTCTTCCTGTCACATTGAATAATGATCCTATGGCCATACGGGTTTTTGAGAGGAAATGGTCATATACTGGAGGCAGAATGAACAAGCATAGAGCAACCATTGAAAATGAGACTGAGAGCAGAGGAGCAAGAACAAACCAGTGACTGCAAACAGCCAGGCACTTGGATAGCCTAGGAGATAACCAAAGGCCATATTCAAAACACTGTTCATGGACAGGTTGGAGAAATGAGCCAGAAAGGGAGTAGAAGCAGAACCATGTCTGGGTGAGACTTTTACCATGGTAAAAGAAGTGATGACATTGAGATTCTTTCCAGATTGGTCATTACTGTTCATTCTGACTCAAGATGTGACTCTGCAAACACTAACACCAGGCCTGTATAGTATCAAATCAGTTTGCCATATAAATCTGATCCACATTGGCCATGGATGCAAGCTGCACTTCTGTTGAATTATCCAGACCAATGATCATGTTTATGATGGTTTTCTACTATGACGTGAAAACAGACAGCACCTTAATTAGTAAATGCAGTTTATACAAGATGGCAGCATGCAGCTGGAGCAGGAGACTTCTTTCTGATCTGGCATTATGACTGCAATATTCTATTTTACTACACCACCACATCATCATCCCAAAGTAAAGGTGTTACATACCATCACAACAACTCTATTACATATTTCCTTTCCCTTAAGGCATTACAGGCTTTATACCCTCTCAGTTTAATAACAATTTCTTTGAATACATTTGATAATTCACTGAATTCCATGTGTCCATTTCTTGAGGTCTCTTCTCATTTCTGAAAATTCGAAAGCAACAGAATTAAGGTCTGCATTTTTTTTTATTTTCCCTAGAGCACTGCCAAAGTATTGCCTTCTCCTATTTTGCAATAAAATTGCCTGAAACTGCTAAAGGTGACTTAATGCATCAGTTGTCACACTATCTGTGCAAAACCACAAGGACAGTGACTTTAAAACTAAAAGTAAGTTACTGAAAAATAAGGAATAGTAGGGAAGGGTTATGATGGTACCCTGGATGTTTTTAAATAGATCTATTTAGACTTTCTTATTACAGTTAGCCTGAACGGGCTGTGGTGTTCTGAGATAAGACAGGCTTATGGAGCTGAACTGGAATCAGGCACTGATAGAGAACTCAGTATCTGTGGAAAGAGGTGATGCTCAACATTGACTGGAGTAGAGGGAAAAACAGGGTTGTGGGAGATACACTGACTGGAACAGGCACCTATAGATTGGAACTGGAAGTTACATAAGCGCCCTTAGTTTGTCATTTCGTATCCTGGGAGTGCTTGATTTTGCTCGGGTGAAGTTGTTTGTATTGAGCTCTGTGTGGGGATGTGGGGATGTCACCTGTGGAACAGTGGTCTTCATTGATTAGAGTGGAACTGGCAGTAAAGATCTCTGGTTCCTATTCCCAGCCTTGCCACAGGCTGGGACAGTACCACTCACCATGAAAGTTGCTTTCCTTCTCCATTCTTTAGCTTCCCCACTTATAAAATATGAATATTGTCATTCACTTACTTCACAGAAAGTCTTAGTGATTCAGATAATCAAAATGCCTAATGGAAAAATAATGTTTATGAACCTTCCTCAAGCAAAAGAAAATTAAGACCTGCAGTTTGCATAGTTCCTGGCAAAAGGAATCACAACAAGAAGGAAATAAGTTGTAAAATGGTCATTTTTAAGAACTTTACCAAACTGTAAAATCTATCACCCATGACAGCACGGTAGAAGATAGTTTCTAGGAAAGGTACAGCCCTACAGATGAGCATAGATGAGTTCTGAATAGGCAGCCACCAAAGAAGCCACCACTGAATGACTGGATCAGAAAACACTGTGTTCTTTTTCAGTTTTATCACATCATGTCAGAGCATCATGAGATTCGATCGGTTGTTGCGCACTGGTGCAGATTTCTCATAAAGAGGAAAACCTCCCAGGTTAAATTCACGTATTTTCAGACAGAGGATGGTAGAGATTTTCATTAGCCTTAGAAGTAACCCGTTGTGTAGTGTCTCATACATATTCTTTCCTCTTAAGAGAGAGACAATAAGCTCTCACCTGTCCTGTTAGTTTTTTTCCTAATGAGATCCACTGAGCCTGGATTCCAGCTTCATGAAGGATGGGCTATCATTTTCAGCCTGGATGCTTCCTCACTTTGCTCTACATTGACATGTTATTTTGAAGAGAGAACTAGCATAAAACAATATATAAAATTCAACTAATGAGAAACTCTGACACTTGGTTTGGATTAATTTGGTTGTTTTGGTAGTATGTACTTGGATTAGAGTGGGATGGTGCATTTCTGATGTTTGAAGAGGAAAAAAAAAACCCAACTGAGCTAGAAAGGTTTATAGATTCCTAGATAAAATGATATATGATTCATTTGAAGGCATCTCTCTACAGCTCAGAAGCTGTCCTCTACTGTGACAGATTGAAAAACTCCAGTACAATTTGTCTTTTCAAGCTGTCCCTGAAAGAAGATTCTGGGGGAAGTCTTTCAAGTGTAGAAACATGTTCTGTCTTCTTAGCTTTTAGTTTATATCCAAGCTACTGAACTGAGAACATTTTACATCCTGTCAGTTCTAATGTTTCTTAGTCTACTTTTATAATTGTGTCACTTGTGAGATTTTGTTAGAAGAGAGAGTGGGGATTTTAAAAATGCAAGGTGTGAAAGTAACACAGTAATTCACAGGGAGCTTTGTTTTTGTAAACATTCAAAAACATATACTGGTTCTCCTAGACAGCTTTGTAAGCTCAGGCTTTGTCCTGTCTCTCATCTGGAAAGTAAGAATCAGTTCCTTCATCCAGAGCAGTGAATTCTGCCCGCTACTCAGTATCAAGGTACATTTTTTCATTATTGTGGCACATGATCCTTGATTCCCTTGGCTAAATACTCATTTATTTGCCAAAATACTGAACAGAACCAAAGCTATTTGTGATTTGAAATCAAATTTTTTTGTAGCTATGTCTAAAAAAAAATGGCAGGTAATGAGAGAAGGCAATGTTTTGGACTACTAGAAACATTCTGTGTCTATGTTATGCAATTATTTAGTTTTGGCTTTTCATTAGGAAACATTTTAGAAATCATCTTAAAATAAAAGAAAAAATATGAAAAAAAGAGATTAAATCATGTAACATTATTTTAGAATAAAGTGCAACATTTTTATGGTGGGTCAAGCTGATTGTTCATCTGATTTACTCAGCTGTTCTGGGAGGCAGTTTTCTTGGAAGGTAGGGTATTTCTGTGCCAGCTGTTAAAAATATTCAGGCAACAACATATCATCTTGTGAGGAACTTTTTTACAGCCAACCCACTGGTCATGCAATGCTGAAGTTCTCTTCTTACGGTCACATATTGGTTACTTACCAGTTTTGCTGGAATAAGACTGCAGCTCTGCCAGTCAGCCAGAGCCCAAGTTGTTACTGGTCTCAAAGCAGGATGGAAAAAACAGCAGTCAGCTTTTTTCTGGACAGTACCTGTACATATGGAGAACCTTGGAGACAATCTTGTCACACAGCTTGGGTTCTTTCTTGGTAGTCTCTGTATGTGCTCACACGTGCTTCAGCTTTCACTCACTTCAGGGAACAAGCACTGGGATAATTTCTTCGCACACATAACTCTTAGTAATACTTTAGGCTAAGCATTTTGCTTCCTGTCTTTTGTGTATTCTCTGTTCACTGAGCCTTCTCAGGTAGTGTCGGGCTCTTCTGCTGCCCGGTGTCTTCACCTTGTATTTGTTCCACACTAATGACTATTAATGTTTTCATCCTTTACACTCTACAGCTTCATTCTGTCTCAGGTCATGGTTCTCGTCAGGCATTTATTACACATTCCAGTATTTCAGGAGTTATTCCTAGTAACAGTGTCAATCACTTTATGTCATTGAATCCCAATGGGAAGGCAAAGAAAGAAAAAAAGGGAAAAAATTAAAACAATAAGAAAAAAGAGATAAAAGAGAAAAGAGAAGAAAGAGAAGAAAAAAGAGAAAAAAGACAAAAGACAAAAAAGAGAGAAAAGAGAAGAAAAAAGGGAAGTAAAGAGAAAAGAGAAGAGAGAAAAAAAAGAGAAAAGAGAAAAGAGAAAAGAGAAAAGAGAAGAAAAAAGAGAAAAGAGAAAAGAGAAAAGAGAAAAGAGAAAAGAGAAAAGAGAAAAGAGAAAAGAGAAGAAAAGAGAAAAGAGAAAAAAAAAGAGAGAAAAGAGAAAAGAAAAAGACAAAAAAAAAGGGGGAGAGAAACCCATTCAATTTTATCTTCATTTTTTTCATGATTGTTGTCATGGTCAGGTCAGTTTATGGCAAGATTTAATTCTTGTTTCTTATACCATGCATGTTCTCTAGGTCTGGGTTTACAGTGACCAGATGGCCTGTCTGTAGGTGTTGCATTTCTATCTTGCTAATTGCATTTCCTGCCATGTTGTGGGTGTCATGAACCTGCTCAATGACACCAGATTCCATCTAGGGAGTGCTGAATAGTAACAGCTCAAGCTTTATAATCAAATTGTTCTTTATCTACTACTTACAGGAATCCTGGAACTGTGGCAATTGTATGAGGGGTGCATATAGATTTGTGCTGCATCTTCTACACTCCTCTCTTGCACCTTGTACTTCTCATCTAAGTGTCATCCAATGCAATGCTTGAATGAAAGACTCATTGTAGCCTATGGATTGGAAAAGCTTCAGACGTTGCAGGTTTTCAGCCATTATTGCTGCTCAACTTAAGCTTTATCTTCATGGCCAGCACTAACATCTTTCTTAATTTGCTTTCTTTCAGGTAAGACACAACAGTCAGCAATAGTGTACAAATAGGCCCTACACTTCTAAGGTTGCCTGGGTCTAAAAAGAGCTAATTAAGGCTTTGTTAGCCAGCACACCACACTATGTAACTGAGACTCTGTGATGAACTAACATATTGTACTATCAGGAGCACAGATTTTTCTCTTTCAGCATTGTCCTTAACTGCTCCCAGCAACATTTCCGTCAGTTCTATACTCTCAAGTCCTGTGGTGAAGTCCTCAGAGGCATCCCTTATCTGTACAAATGTGTTTGCACAAACCTCCACTCTTCCTGTATACTTTTTCTGAAAGTCCTATTGCATATCTCTACTCTATTATGCAGTGCTCAGAGAGAACAAGTGATATTAACCATTCAATGACTGAAATACTGATAGAGAGGCTGAATGTAAAACACAATTTTCTACTTTTTTAAGAAAAAAATATTGCTAGACTTATCTTTTTAAATAAGTCAACAGAAACACAACGTCACCATCCACATTTTTTATAAGTAAATATCTCTGCCACTGAATAAAATCTGACTCAGAAAACCATTACCTGCCTCAGTCTACCTCTTCCTGACCAGCAGTTTTCAGCTATGTACACGTTGTACCTCCATCACTGAGCTATACACTCTAGTCATGGCACATTATCCACCTGAGCTCTTGCTCTAGGAATAGGATCCTTCTGTGCTGTTCTCTCAAACCCCAGAGCAAAAGGAAGCTATTCAGATTATGAATTGGAAGATGTCTTCAGACACAAACTGCTTGCCAGCAAGGAGAAACGAACTAGATGAAAACATCTACGGTGTAACATCAGCGCTGATGAGGACTACAGGACTTAAAGCACACACTGATAGGTAAAAAGGTGTTAAATCTAAACAGATGCCAAAATTAAGAAAAATTGGTAAGAATCCCCTGTATTGTCTTCAAGTGAAAAAGGTGGCTATGCCAACATTTCCAACGTCAAATGTAACTCTATTAGAAATCATCATGGGGCTGTCGCTGTTTATACCGGGAGAGAAGAGATGCAGCAACACAAAATCAGCAGAGAGAGAGGCAGGAGAGGAAGAAGAAGCAACTTTATTAATTTCTAACCCTGTTTTCTATCCCCTAGCCCCACAGGGCAATTGGTCAGCGATCACCCATCTCCTAGGGGGATTGGCTAAAGTCCTACAACACCTATTTCAAAATATTTTTCCAATGTACCATAAACAGAACTTAGCAAAACACCAGGTGTTGGTCCAGCTTACAAAACCATCCTACTGTTTCTCATAACACTGGCGAAGAAGGCAGGATTCTCACCAAATATTGAGAGAACCTGAGAAAATCCCTCTGCTAGCAGCTTTTCAGCATCCACATGGGGCTGTTCTGTGTTCTCGGCTTGGTGTTCAGCATTTGCAGTGGTGTCCTTCAAATAACCCTGAAAGGGGGTTGATTTTTTTTTTCCTGGTATTCAGGATATGCTCTATATCCTAACTTCTCTTCATAATGAACAGTGAATCACCTGTTACACGAATTTCCAGAGAGGAAATTCAGCAAGCCCATATATATTCAGCAAAATTTGGGAACCATTCTGCTTAGAAAATTTTCCCATAGAAACTCACACTTATTGCGCAGGTTACATGATTTTGACTACTATTATACACCTACATTATTATATACATTGACATGCAAGTATAACTTATCTACTGTACAAGGTCCAGCACACTTTTACATTAACTTTATTTGGAGGATAGTTGCACCTTCACATTTTAACTACTTAAACTTTATAAAGACCAGATCAATGATATATAATGTGGTGAATAAAGTGTAAATTATGATTTTGAGGGTGGTGGTGAAATTGGAAAATCAGAAAAAACAGCCAGTAGAATGCTTGCATTTCTCAAAAAAAATATGAAAAAAAAAAGAGTAATTTAAAGTCAAACAAAAATGCTGTTTGATACAGAGTAAAAGCATGTTTTGTTTAGGGGCTAATTAACCTTCTGAATGAATAGAGGCCAACTTAGGTAGAAAGTACAAACACATGAGCTTTCAATTTAATATTTCTCCCCAAATCCATTTCTTCCAAATGTATTATTTCTTCCAAAAAGCTGCACAATAGGAAAAAAAAAAGAGAATAAGAAAAACACAATAGTTTTTTTTTTGTGTGAAATATGCAGAATTGAACAAAGTAGGCAATTGCATGTGTACCTCATAAATCCATGGGTAAACAATATCAGTTGTGCAAAAATCAGTAAATATCCAGTTACTGTGTATTTGGCAGGTGTGAAAATAGGCATTTACTGAAACGACAGTGCTGGTTTATTTTAGTTATTAAAACGTATCTATTTAATGCTCAATGCTAAAAATATTAGGTTTGCAAAGTATGACAGAAGAGCTCTGTCCTACAAAACACTAAGTAAGAAGGAATATTGGGTTTTTATGATTCACAGAGACAACTGAGCAAGTCCTGTCATGAAACTCAAGAGAGTTTGGGGAATACTGATGTTGAATAGTATAATCAAGGATTTTGTTTATCAGCTCTGAAGCAGGAGGCCATTTCAAGAAGCAACACCACAGAATCTCAAAACCAAAAAGGGTAATATAGTTCAAAACAACTTGTATTCCTTACGTTCTGAAGTGAAGTGTGGCTTTCTTTCCCCTCTAAATGTGCCTTAGCAACTTGATCTTCCTCCAGTGCAGAATCTATTGACTCTTCTGTGAATCTGAATTATGTTCAGATGGTGGTTTTATTTGAATTTATAAATGATGATGTTTGGGAACCACATAAAATTTGGAACTTCATGCTTGTTCTTCCCTCTATGAAAGTGACTTTAAAGGCATTTTATAAGTTACTTGCATGTGAAATGTGGAAAAGGCTATGCATTTGGCTACAGTATCAAATTTTTGAGTATAAGCCACAAAGCAAAATTTGATCTTTATTGTTGCTTTCTGGTATAAAAAGAAGTTTCCACACTCTCTGAAACAAAGTCTGTAGAGGGGTATGCCCCTCTCTGTTTCACAGCTTTTGAAGAGCAGAATGGAGGAGGAAAGAATCTAAGCATTACATTTAAAAATACAGGGTTTGATTTTACTTGTCTTTGGGAGAGGAGAGGAACGCTGATTTGCGAAGAACTTTAAAAAGGCTTTCTCATCCTTTAGCAAGATCTGAAAAGACTCTATTAAATTCACTAAAAAATACCATCTTTCCCACCTGAGGCTATTATAAAAATTTTACCACATCCAGGAATGTATTTAGTTTCCAAGTTACAGCCTGGGAAACTGTATTTCTAAAGACATCTGAAGAAAGCACAATGGCTGTTGTAGCTCTTGTTTTTAATTGTATACACAGCCAGCAGTACTGATGCCTCTATTCAGACAGCCTATCACTTCTCCCCATGAAAGAAAATCTCATTGCACATACGTGTGTGGAGGGGAAAGGGCTGTTTAATTTGCAAGACCTGTAAACATGTCATGATTGCAGGAGGGAACATGACCGTGGAAGCAGCGGTCAGGTGTGTGTCTCACTGAGTGTATCAATACCACTTGTGTGCCACCTTACACGACCCTCAGTGACGCTGCAATGACGATGAGGAGAGGGTAAAGTAGAAAGAACCTGGGGCACAGCACACAGTTACACAGGTATACTTGTGGAGTTCTAGCAAATAGGAGTCAATTCAACAACTTATACATGTATGAAGGGAAAATAAGGAAAAAAGTGGGAGATTTGTAGGGGTGGGTGTCTGAAAGGAATCCGGGATCTTTTTGAACAAGGAACTGGTGAAAAAGTGATAGAGACCACTGAGGAGAAACTAAAGAAAGATGGTCAGCAACTTGCAGCCCACCTAATGTGGCTGCAGCCCAATAACATTGTTCCCTCCACGTCATCCTTTCTCACAAGGGCCAGCCAACCAATGTGCTGCAGACCTCAGCACCAGGCTGCCATTTGGGTTAGGGTTGGGGTTACAGCTCAGAGAGTCACAAAGCCTCCAGCTTCAGGGACACTGTGGCTGCAAAAGACATGTCTAGGGGAGCATGGCACCGCACGAACATTGCTCCTTCCACACTCTCCTTTCTCATCTGGGCCATCTGTCTTTCTGGGGACCTCAGACCCAGGGTGCCATTACACTGAGGATTAGGGTTAGAGTTCAGAGGGCCACAAAGCCCACCATTCTGCAGAAAAATTAATGTCATGTAGTACTGCAACCCATCTCCTGGGAGTGTTCTCTCATGATGCATTAAAGAAATACCCATAGGAAGATAAGATACCTACTTTGAAGTCCTTACTATCTGTTTTAAGATGTGGCCATGAATAGAGCAAACTGAGGGAAAGGAACATGACAGTACAAAGAAAACTCTAATAATGAATTTTTCACATTATTAACATAGAAGTTTCCCTTGAACTGTGTTGCAAAGCTGACTAAAACTGTTTGGAAACACTTGCCTGTCTCATGAAAGTTAGAAAACGCAATCGTTTTCACATTTCACATTTGGCCTGAAAATCTTTTCAGTGTTTATTTATTTCTTTATTATTGAAAGAAGAATGGGTAGATCACACAGAACAGCTGCTGAATTGGAAGTCCTATGTTCAAGTGTCTGCTAAAATTAATACTTGTTTATACAAAGTGAAGACAGGGAAGACCAGGGAAGATTCTAATTGCACATCAGAGAGTAGCTTGGTGGTTAAGGTCTTATCTGTGATGTGAAAGACAGGAGAAAACTCTCACTGCATCAGGAAAAGCAGAGACTTGGATCTGAGTCACTCAGCACTGGAAGGCTCTTTGCCATAGCCACGGAACACTTGTTTATTCAGACAAACTCACTCTCCTCCCTCAGAAGAAACTGCGTCACTGGTAAAACCTTTCTCCCAAAACTAGCAAGTATTTTACAGTGAAGAGTGCTTGTTTTAAAACATTGACTTTTTCAAGTGAAGACCCTTTATCCTGAAACATTACTCAGTAATTTTAGAGCTTTATCACTAACTTGCAAGAAATTGTTTGTTGCAACTTAACAGGTTTATTATTTTCCTTTTCAGGAAGAAAATCTAGAAGGAAAATATAAAAGTTAAGGTGGAAAAGTCAATTTAAACTGGGTAATGCTTTCACACCTGGAAGTTCAAATTACAAAAAGCAAGTCAAATTCTGAAGCAAACTATGTTATAAAAAGACTAAAAACTACCCTGCTGAAATTTTATAGACTTTTGAAGCTGCCCATAAAATTGTGACACATACCAGCTAAATCAGGCTTTGCATTTACTTAATGCAAAATCACCCATCCATCTTGGCAGTGCATTTGCAATATTGTCTGCTTGTTCTTTTAGAAGTAAATAAAGTATTACAGATTCATCATGACTCCTTAAGAAAGTGCTTGCATTTGGACAACAGACAGGAAAAGAAAATAAAAAGCATGTGACACTAACACTATATTGGGGTTGTTTGCCACTGATTTTTCTAGCATAAGTCAATAAAATTAATTGATTTTAAAAAGATGAAATTAATATTCTTCTCTTGAATTCTTTCAGAAAGCTTATTTTATATAATCCTGTTGTGAATCTTGAAAACATATTGCAGCAATGTGCTTGTGAGAGGGTGTATGTGTATAATGCTTCCTTTCACCGAAAATACCTCAAAGAGATTTATAATTAGGTTATATTATTTCACCGGTTAAATGTGGCTATGTATAGGGTAGAGAATGGCTTCCACTTGTAACTTCATCTTGCAAATAATGTAAAGGCATGTTTACAAATCTGTGGGGCTGCTCATATGCCTAGTACTGAAAAAAATCTATTTTACATTCTCTGAGAGTTGACATCATCACGTACAGCAGCTGAACTCAGACAGTTTACCTCATATCACAAAATAAAGGTGAGGAAATCTGGTCAATCACATAGAATGAATTCTCTCTTTCAAATATAAGCACAGGAAATCTGATGTTTAATATACAGAAGACAGAATTTATATTTTGAAGGGTTCATCTAAGGTGAAAGTCCCAACAGCCTGAAACTTGAGCATCCTGGAAAAGAGGAAAGACTGTGTTGCCTGCCCAGACCAGAGCACTTAAAATCTCCAAATACTAATCCTTTTATAAGCCTATGTTAATACACTTCCTTATTCTTTCTAGAAGGATTCTTTTATAAAATTATTCTACAGTGAAACTTCTAAAATTTGTTAGGTAAGGTGTTTGAGAAAGTCATCCCTGAAGAAGGGATCCAGACTGACTATAGTAGAGGAATATCATCACTTGGACTAGATGATTATTCCAGGTTCCTTCCAACTGAAAGATTCTCTCTTTCTCCTCTCTCCTTTCTCCTCTCTCCTCTCTTCTCTTCTCTCCCTCTACCCTCTCCCCTCTCCTCTCCTCCAGTGCACTGGAAACATTGCTCTGTCCCAGTGGAAGCTGGGAGGAAAGAATGTCTATAACAGTGTTTTTTTTTTTCTTTTGGCTTTAGTCTCTTTTTAGACAATAAAGTAACATAGCACCTTGCCTGAAAAGCTTTGAAAAGTATAAATACCCCCAAACTTCTGCCAGAAAGTAGAGTATATTGCAAATGCATACTCCTGTGTGTCTTCCTGCCTAGTTTCAGAAAGCTTGATCTAGGGAAATCACACTGGATTTGGTGGGAAGTTTGGTGCTCTCTCTGGTCTCTGCCAGAATCTTTGTTCTGTAAGCGTGCGTGATCATTTCACCCCGTCTTGGTTTTCTCTACCATTTTCTATCCTAATTAGATTACAAACTCTGTGTTTGTCTCATATGTTTTGTAAAATGTCTGGCATAAAGGGCCACTTATCTCAGTTGCAAATAATCCCGGTGCATCCTGACGTGACAGTGTTTCACCTGAATGTGACACAAGAGGCTGGCACTATACAGTGCACTTCAATTTAGCCCTGAGAGGAGAAACAAGCTCAAGATACGAATATGGGAATCTAAGGGGGAACAGGAGAGAACGGGGCTGTGCAGTGGATGTAAAATACAGAAACATAAACTTCTTAAAACCAACTGGTGACTCCAGATCTGGAAAGTGCTAGTTGCTTTGCTTGGCAACCATTTACACGCCCTTCTGTGGCATTTGCCCACACACAAGAATATTATATATCTGAGGGCGAGCAAAAGAACTTTTCAGCCCAGGGGATGCATGAGCTGTAATCTCACCTTTTGTCTGCTGACAAATATGTGTGCGTTTTTCACAGCTTCTGTTAATGATCCATCTTTGCAGACTTTCTCTACAGAGGGATTTAAGGGAGATGATAGTTACTATATATGAAGAGTCGCTTCGCTCAGTGCTTTCCTATGTGTTAAGTTACTCTATTTAAATCATAAGATTCCCATTACAGACTCTGCAGTTCAAACTAAGAATGCACCCCTGACTTCCAGTAGCAGAGACTGAGTTCTGCCTTCCGAAAGAGCAGACTTTTTTACTTCCCATTTGCAACAGCGTCTCCACGCACTGAAATATCCAGCTCACAATACCAAGAATCCTGAGAGTCTGTGTTCTACTTATGTCTCATACAACTAACACAGGTATACTGTGTTTTCTTCTAAGTAATGAGCCACATAAAAGGTAACAGCCTGGTCCTCCTCCAAGCACCCTGTTCAGCTAAATGGAGTGTCTTGTCTGTGGCTGTAATGCTATTTCCTGCAAAGACTGGTATGCAAAAAGACTCCAAATAAACAGAAAATGCTGAGCCATCTGAAAATGTGCAATGTTGGATAGGCTCCTGAAATAGTTCTGAGTGAACTAGTAATACCAAAAGCAGTACAGCTCTGCCAGTTTTTCTCTGCAGGATGAATTACCCAGGGCACTGTGCCTCAGTAATGCAGTTGTATTGATTTTGAGACCTTGTGAGCTTGAGTATCCTTACGCAGCACAATGCTGTGTACATGTATTCTTAGTGCTCGTTCTCAAGAGAGGCAATTAAAGTGTCACTGAGTCTTAACTGTCTCCACAGACCACATTTTCCTTAAAGACCTGGCCCTCAGAAAAACAAACGGAAACATACTGCTTAGGTTTTATTTCCAATCCTCCACAATGACATTTGCAGTACTGTATGTAGAATTTACAATTATAACATTATTTATTTTTAGAAGCCACTAGGAGGATATGCCAGTGATTCAGAGAAATCGATTCCACCTGTGCTAAAAGAAACAGATCTGACAGACAACTCCCAAAACTGCTGGGTGGTGAACATACGTGGGAGGGAACACAGTCAGGGAGCTGTTCAGTGAAGGAGTCCAAGCCCACGCCAGGAGCCGGGAGCAGATCCGTGCCTTAGGTACGATGCTAAGAACCCAGTATCAGCATTGTAAGGGGGGAAGCAGCTACAGAAGGCTGGTTCTTATCGGGCCCTAGTACCTGTAACAGCTGGTGCCCACGAGTGGCATTTTGAGTTTAACTTCACCTGAAAAAAAAACCAAAACACCAATCAACCAAACTATAAAAGGAGTCCTCCGAAGTGCCAAGCCTGCCCCGCAGCGTGAAAGAGGCGGCAAGCGGGGTGACGACCGCTTCAGGGCAGCGCTCCCGACCCCGCACGGCAAACCCCATGGGTGCCCGGCACCGCCTGGCCCCTTACTCACGCCAGAGCGCCCCCGCCGCCTCTTCCCGGACACCACGCGCCCACCCGCAGCCGCTTCCCTTGCCCCGCCCCGTCCTGTCCCGTCCCGTCCCGGCCCCCGGGGCTGGCAGCCGCCTCGGCGCCCCCGTCCCCTCCTCACCCCGTCAGCGGCCCAGGCCCTCCCCGCCCCGCCCAGCGGCCGCCCTCGCGCCCCGCCCAACGGCCGGCCTCGAGCGCCGCGAGGGGAGGGGGGGCGGGGCCTCGCGCGAAGGCCCGGATGGAAGCGGCGCGGCGCGAGGCGTCGTGACCCCTCCCTGCCCGGAAGTGCGGCGGCGGCGGCAGCGGGGCCGTACGGGAGCCGTGAGGTGCCGTAAGCGCGGGGTAGGCGGCGGCAGTCAGCGGGGACTCGGCGCGGGCAGCGATGCGGCTCCGCCACCGTCCGGCCTCGCCGTTTCCGCCTCCCGCCGGGCACCGGTGACCGTCACACCTTGCCCCCGCCCCGGCAGTATGAGACCCGCCGCGCCGTCGAGCCAGCGCCGCGCTCCGGTACGTACCGAGCCGAGGGGGGCGGCGGCGGCGGCGGCGGTAGCAGGCGGGGCGGCGGGGGTTGTGCGAGTAGGGGGTGTGTGGGGGGAGGCCTTTGTTGTGCTCTCCCCGGCCCATCGCGGGCCCGGTCCCCCCCTCCCAGGGCGAAGGCCTGGCGGGGGCCATCCCTCGGGCCGCGGCAGCGGAGGGCAGGCGGGCTGCAAGCGGCGGGCCGCGGGGCTGCCGGGGAGGGCCGCCCTGCTTCAGCTCAGCGCGTCGCCTTTGCTGGGGCGAAGCCGCCTCGCTCTAGGAGCCGGCGCTGGCCCGCAGCACACGGCGAAGAGGCTGTGGCTGCTGGTGTTTGAACGTAGGTAATCCATACCTTGGGCAGGACGCGCCTCGTAATGGGCTCCTGCAGGCCCTGGCGTGAGGGCTTTCGGCTGCGGAAGGCGTTCGCACGAAGCTGCCCCTAACATTTTATTTCCCCTGCACTCTCCTCCCAAGCTGCGATGTGACAGTTCTGGGAAGTTCTCATCTTGTACGGAACAAAAATGGAAGGGTTTGGGTCCCTTCTGGGGGCCGCGACAAACTTTCGGGGAGGCTGTAGCAGCAAGTGGATAACGTTTAGAAGCTCGTGCTTGGTTCGCCTGTGCTGCGTGCACCATTTTCTAAGCGGCCAGGATGTGGAGTTGGCTAACCCTGGTTTTCACCTGATGATGTCATCTACTGAAATTCACTGGAATCCGGTGAAATTTGCATCACATTAAGGCTGGCTGAGAGCAGAAGTAGTTGAGGAGGAGTGTAGAGAATGGGGGGGGGGGGGGGAAAAACCCCGACAAACAAAGCAAAGGAAATAACCGGAGCGTGTTGAGGAGTTCACAATTTTTTCTTTATGCTAAAATCAACAGATTACTCTAAAACGTGGCTTTGCTCCGTCAACATATTCTTCTCTTCTAAAATGGCATTAGGGGTTATAAAAATAGTGTTTGAACAAAAAGGATTGTTTCTAACCTCCTGCCAGGAAGAACAATCTGTGAGAGTCAAGCTGGGTCGTTCCCTATTCTTATCAGTTCTGCAGAATGCATTATTTTGATAGCTATCCCATATGGTTTGAGGAATTTGTACCACAGTGGTGCTGAAGCTGAGCCATTTGTACGACTGCCAAGGCATTTTGTTCAACTGTTACAAAACCCGAAAGGTTTTGTTCCTCTTTCTATTTTTACTAAAAAAATGATTATTTCTAGAAATAAAAAGCCCTTCTGAGAGGGACACTTTGTAGTCACTGTCAACTCAAGCATTTTACCTGTCGTTTCTCTCTGAGATACGTGATGAAGAGAAACATAAATGTGAAGAATATCCAGTGTGTCTACTGCACAGTATTTCACACACAGTTTGTGAGTGGATATTTGCTCAGGAAAGGGAGAATAATTTCTTTAATACTAAGCTCTTTGTACCTAAAGCTGCAAACATGGCAGGGTTTGGTGCATCACCGGAAACTACTTATAACTCTCCTCTGGAAACCTGAGATTTTCAATATCCAGAAATATCCTTGGTGTTATATTGCCTTGAAACAGCTTTCTGCCAAACTTTTAACTTGGGTGCTTTGCAGTCTGCTTTTAAACTGTCAGTGAAAATAAAGAACTACGTTCTGAACTTGCATAGGCGTTGTGAGCTACTTGTTGCTATTAAAAACTCGTATATGCTGTAGACAAATATAAAATGAATTTGAAAAGCCACCCAAGTTTTTTCTGGCCTGATCACCGATTTCGGCTGTCAGTGGATACTGCTTACAGTTTTTGGATGTTCAGTTGAGATCACAAATTATAAACCTACTTTTTAATCTTTGGTTTTATATGTCCTGGTTATCTGTTAACTTCTTCTGTCTTTTAAAACACCTGAACATAAAGATGCAGGAGAGGTAATGAAACCAGTTGTCATTCACAGCATAAGTTAAAGGGGAAAAGAAATAGCTGAGGACAGTAACAGGGAGTGTAGTTCAGACTTGTCTATAGATCTCATTGACTTCCCATTTTAGTACTTCTTCCTTGGTTTTCTGTCTGCATTTGTTGTTTTCCCACTCTTTTATATACAGTCTCTTCATATCTCTTGTCTTACCTGGTCACTTTTTTTCTCTTATGCCCTTGCAGAAATGATGATAGTTAGAAAGTTGTCCTGTTGAATTTGTTTCCAGGTTCTGGGGTACGCTCAGAATTAGGGTCCTGTGTGTCTTGTGCTGCAAAATTACCCCATCACATTTTGCTTTGGTATTGGTTTTTTTTGATTTATTTTTTTTCCCCTGTTAAGTAAATCTTTTTGGTATTTTTTTTCCTCACAGTTTTTGTGGCAGGCTCACATGCTCCTTGTAGGCATTTCTGTCTCTTAGAAAAAAGCAGTCTACGATCTGCTGCCCTTTCTGCTTCCTGTGTATTTAGCAAAACAGGGTAAAGTGTAAGGAAATTTAAATGAGATTGTTACACTCCTTAAAAGCAGTAACCTGATACCCCTAGTAGTAAAATCCTGTGATCTTCAAAACACTGCGCCCTGAATCAAAACATGAACGCTTTGAAAAGTGTCATTGTCCTTCCCTTCCCGCTTTTCTTTAGATCTTTCTTCACTTTTTAGGTTAAAGCACTTTGCCTTCTTAAGAGTCACAGTCCTCCTTAACTTTCTCCGTATCAGCTAATACACCGTGCAGCCAACTGATGTTATGATATAATATATAATATCTATGATGTACTGAGGATGCATTAACTTCTGCCCATTCCATAGTTTCAGAAGTCTGCCATAGTGTAGTTGGAGGCATGTGCAGCCCTCTGACTCTGCAGAGGTTATCAGGCTGAGGTAGCCAGACAGGCTCTGTGTTTTGTCTTGTGTGTCCTGGGTCCTGCATTTTTGGGATACAACAGAAGGCCCTTGCCTCAGTGATTGTCTAATGCCTGCTCCGTTGCGTCAGAGATGTCTTCTCCAAGAGGTTTCCATACCTTGGGTCTTGGTTCCCTTTCCTCTCTGCAGAATGTTTGCATGTTCTGAAGAGACTTCTTCCTTGCTTTGATTTCTTGAGGAACTTTTCAGTTTATGTCCTCTTGACACTTTGTTTCTTCTTGTCCCACCCATATCAAAAGGCTGATAGTTGCAACTGTCCATTCAAAGTAAGGTAGGAAATCTCTTTAGTTTCTGGTAGGCAGCAACAGGAGAATTTTAACTCTTGTGAGGGGTGGAGGTGTTTTCATATTGGCCATGTAGATGTAGCAGTTGTTACTTGGAGAAGATGGTCGCTTGCCCCAGTCCAATGGGTTTCTTGATCAGTGTATGTTATGTCATAGGCTGTATTGTTTTGCATACATGTTTTGTTTTCTTTCTTTTTTTTTTTTTTGGTCATGTTTTAGCTATTCAACTTGTGTGGTGGGGCTGAGTTTTGGCAGGAGTATATTGGAGTGAGATTAAACAGGAAAAAACCTCAACCCTCTTGATTCCTTTTTACCCAAGTTTAATAGCTTTCCAATGTGGTTTTTGGTAACCTGGTTTAAAATTACTCTTTGTCAGCTCTAAAGGTTCTTAATGTTCTTTACAAAGAATCGCTTTGCAAGCGTGCCTGTGTCCGTCAGTGTTGCTGTGATCAGTGTTTGCATACAGCGTTGAGGAAATGTAGTGGAAAGTGAGCTAGTTTTTCAGTTGAGTCTGAAACTCGCTGGCATGGAATAATCTAGAGAGTTCACGTGTACAGATTCCCTGAATTGGTTTACTTATAAGCCATTTATCGTTTGATTTTCGTGAAAAATATTATACTTGCTACTTCATTGGTTACTTTTTTGTTGTTGTTTTTTTGGTGTTTTTATGTTTTTTTTGTTGTTTTTTTCTTTCTGTAGAAATCATCAAAAATAGGTGACATAAACCAAATGTAAGACATTATTTCCAGAATTTGTCCATTTCTTCTGCTTCTTCAGAGATTAAGGTGCTTTCAAAGTGGACTGTATGTAAAGTTGAATGCTAGGTGACTGGAGAGAAGAATTTGTGTTGAACTCTCACCTCTGTAAGAGGCTGTTACATGCCCTTCTAACCTTTTTTTTTTTAAAAGCATTAGAAATGTCTCCCTTGGTTTCATTGCTAAATATATGGAATGAAGTTGGTGGGTTCTGTGAATGTGTGCAAGATGGTAATTTCCTTCTTGTGTGTCTGTGAAGGCTTTTTTTTTTATTTTAGGCAATAGTTTCTTTAACAAAACAAACTTCAGATCTCGGCTTCCTTAGCTGATAAGAATTATTGGAAGCTCTAGTTTGTGCTGTTGCCGTGGGATCGCTTTAGAATAGACAGCTGCTTAGCCTTTAATTAGTGGTACTTTATCAATTGAGGAGAGAACAGTCTGTGCCAGTTCCATTGACCTTCGGTCGTGTGACATTTGCTCTTTGCACTATATTGTGACTCGACTTCTTCAGTAGTTCAAAGGTGAATTACCATTTGATGTGTAGTTTAACCGGCTGCTCTATAGAAAGAAAAGGCGGTTGTGTGCCAGCGAGGATGCAACAGAGTAGCCCTTGGCGTAGGCAGTGCTGCTGCTCATGGAGTAAACCTCTCCAGCAGTTGGGAAACTTCCAAAGTTCATGGGGTGGGAACCTTTTGTTGTTGTACCTGCCTCTCTTGTGCAGTGGAGAGGATCACTGGGTGAAACTTGGGAGCCAGGCTTTCTCTTGACCTCCTTTCTGGTTATTCCTTTACTGTTTATCCCCTCCCACAAGCTCACTTACCAGTTGATCAAGTCACTTACAAAACCAATTCATAAGAAGGGTTACGAATGGAGATGAATTGGATGACTGCACTTGAATTTTTTCAAGTGACTTGTTTTCCTGTCTATTAAATGTTTAGAAAATTATACTTGGGTGCCTCTAAAAGAGTTTGGGGTTAGTTGCATCAGCTCTTACTTCCTGAACAACTGAAATTACCTGTAGGTGCAGAACTCATTCTGGCCCGAGGAATAACTGGTATAACTTTCTCCTCTGTGTCATACTTTCTAGTTACCTGTTCCATGTTGACTTTTTTCTTTGGAAAAATAATTTTCCCCAAAGTTTTAATTTTCCTGGCTTTCTTTATTCATATTTGGTTTCTAATTGATGGATCTGTTTTCTCCATCAGCACAGCTTGCAGCCTCTGAAGGACAGCTGTTTTCAATATATGGAGTTTAAAAACTTACTGGCTTAAATTGAAATAAAATCAAAATACAAGTCATTTGTGGGTTTGAGTACTTAATGTATTAATCTAATGATTCAGATTAGTTAGCTAATAGTTTCTTAAAATTCTTTAGAGGCACTTGTTTATTGCCCGCAGCGTTTAATACAATAGGGCTCTGAATTACTTCATCTGTAGGCAGTACCTCAGCCACAAAACAGCTCTCTTTGGTGGCAACTTTTCTTAAATTTTAAAACAGATGGATTCCTTGTTAACTGAGTTTAATTTCAGAGTCACTTGTTTGTAATAGAAATTCTAGAAGATAAAATCAGAAATGTTTTGTAATGAGTTTAGGTAGCAAGTGGTTAATATACTTCATCTTCTGGGATGGAGGAATATATGATGAAAATAACTCCTTTTTATGAGCATCATATGTACCACTGGTCTCCCTGGTATTTACCTATCAAATTGAGTAACTGTTCTTGTAACAGAGGATAAAATACAGTCATTTCAGCTAATGTGTTGTGTGTGTGAAGTTAATTGCATCAATTATTTGCACAGATCTGGATTCGTACCTATTTTAGGTGGGTTTTTTCACACATTCACAAAGTTCTGCTTACAGCCTGTATGAACTCATTTAAAGACTTGAGTCATACTGCTTCACTTCTGGAAATGTTATACTAGAAACCAACTTGTCCAAAATCTCTAGCTGCTTCGGGTAATTGTAGGTTAGTATAAGACATTGTTGTACTGACTGTTTAAGTTGGTGCCATCTTATTCTTTGGTCTGCTGCTGCGTTTGGTTTCAAAGCAACAGAATGCATGAAATCTCATTTTAATGGGTTTTTTGAGCTCCCTGTGGAATATGTCAAGTTAGATTTTTGCTTGTTACTTAAAATTAAAAATGGCAGAATATTTGTGTTACAATACAGTTTCTAAGAAGCTGAAACTTATACTGAACATGTTTATAGAAATAAAGTTTTTGCAAAATAGGCTGGACAGGCGATTGATCTGAGGGGAAGGAAAATACAGTAAATACATCTGGCAGACTTTAATATTGCTACATCCCATAAGAGGCTTCTGATTATGAGAGTTCATATCTTGCTTATGGCAAAAGATGCCTTATCAGGCATGTTCTCCTAAAGCGTGGTGGTTCTCTTAAAGCAAAACAAAACGGGGGGGAGGTAGGGAAGGAAAGCATGATATGGGCAGAAGTGGAAGAGAAGCTCATGTAGGCAGTAGCCCGCTCAAAATTTGTACGTGGTAAACTTTGTATGCAGAGTTAGTTGCTATGATTAGTTATAGTAGTAAGATTTTCAAGCAAAACCAACCTTTATTCTGTGGTCAGGAGCTCTGAATATTATTATACGGGCCATGCGTGAGCTTTAGTAATTCAAATGCCAGTTGTGTTTGGAAATGTCACCCTCTCCAACAACAGCGAGGCTTCACTCACCGTGGTGAGAAGGAAAATATATGGCAGTAGCATCGTCAAATGCGAGTCTGGGTAACTAATAAATTATAGTTTCGAAACCTTCGCAGAGGTTTTTGGAGGTGCTTGTAAAGATGGGCTCATCGCTTGGTGTTAGCTGACTACTTGCTTTCCTGATGTTACGTTGCATTTGTTCCTTCTCTTTGCTTTCCTGATGTTACATTGCAGTTTTTTCCTTCTCTTTGCTTTCCTTCTTTTTGTGAAAGCAATTTTCTGTGGCTGCACCGCAGGCATTGCACTGAGCTGCGTTTAATGAGGCGGCCTCATTGAGATGCTTCACAGCAGGGTTATGTCTTGTGAGGATGGAGGCAGAAAGTAGCAGACTCGTGTCTGCTTTTGGCTTTCCTTGTTTGATGGCACTGAAGATGAAACCAAATCTGTTTACTTGCCATAGCCAGTGGAGGACTTTGTAAGCCCAGCTGTGCGAGGACAGCAGCAAAGCAAGGAGGAAGATTTGGCTTTTTCAAGCATAGCCTTTGGTGGGTGGTTGCCTGGGCGGTCTGCAGCCTGTGCAGCATGCTTTGGGGCTGCTGGTAGCAGGACAGCTAATTGCAGTTGGAGTTCATGATGTTCGTGGAGGACAGTGCCAGCATGAGCATCCTGAAGGCAGCTGAAGCAGCTGATGAAAAGAGAGTTTGGTCTGATGGAACTTACTGTCTCTTATCAACCCCGTTGCTTTTGTCAGACTGAAATCTGCTTAACCGTGCCCAGATTAGCCAGGCCACCTTGTCAACCCTAAGCCACCCTGTGTTGTGTTTGCCTTGCTTGAACTTCAGTAAAACAATCAACCTGTAGGATGTGCTGTGGGAGAAGTGAGCAAACATCCTGTTGAACAAGGTATGAGTAAGATTTTTACACTCTCACACCTTGGTAACTAGGAGTTCTAGCAGGACATCATTTTTCCTATGGTTTTGAGTATAGTCTTAGGCCTCAATTTAACTCTCAAAGGGTTTGCATGGGTTTTTGTCAAGTGAGCAGGTGACACATAAGCCTTTTTGTAGCATGGGAGCCTGACGTGGAGTAAGCTACACCATCCCCTTCTGCCTTTCCCTCTCACCCTGGGTAGGCAGTCTGAGGTTGTAAATTGAGTGGTGAATTCTGCAGCCTGAACTGCTGGAGAAGCAGAGCAGCTTGGTGTTGGCAGAGCAAGAAGTGGTTATTGCTGAGTAGTCTTTTCTTGTGAGGCATCAAATGGTTCTGTGGAAATTGAAAGCTATAGAAATCTGCTAAAGCTTAAACCAATTTCAAAGAAATAACCTTTGTGAAGAAAAAAAAGTGAATACTGGTTTTGGGTTTGAGATAATTAGAAAACTTAGGGCTGCTGAGTTTGCTCAGCTTTTCTGCCCGGAGAGAAGATACCTTAAAATTCTTCTTCTTTCATGAGCAACTAAGACTGTTCTAAGTGGGAAAAGTTATAGGAAACTGCAGAGATTTGAATCACTTCTGTTTTGGAAAAAGGAGTCTTAAGCAGAATATTTTGGAATAGTTCTTAAATATGAAAGTATAAGATAAACAACTAGTACCTGGAAGTTTTGAAAGAACAGAAGAAATTGTGTACTTCAGAAACCAGGCTGTCTTGGACTGAAGTTGAGAGTTGGACTGGATGATCCTTATGGATCCCTTCTAGTTTGAGATGTTCTATGATCTTTTAGGATTTTCTTGTACTTCTGTGATTGTGAACATGTTTAGCTGCAGTCCAAGACTGAGATGTCCACTTTGGCTTTCATCCTCATTTAGCTATGCTTTCAGAGATTCCTACTCCATGCTCTCCAAAGACCTGCCTGTCTTTTCTAGGATGCTGTCTAATTAGCTGTTGTGGATGAAATTTAATACACAGTCCATTGACATTAGTTCTGTTTCCAGACTATTTGTGTGAAGTAGTGGCAAACGCACTTTGGTCTTCTGGCAGAATTGAATTTTGGGGTTTGGAAATCAGGTGTAGGTTTGTTTTTGTTTTCTTTTCTCAGTTTCCAAGCGTGTAAGTATCAGTTTTTTGCACAAGGTATAATATTCCTTGACTGGTTTGGTATGAGGCACAGAACAGGCCTGAGATGAGCTGTACCTCCCATCATTTCCGTGGAGGTGTAGCTCTGTGCACAAGTGTGTCCAGTGCTAGCCATGGTAGGGAACAAGGCAACAAACAAACTATCAAAGCCCCCTCCTAATAACATCTGTGAGTATGAGCTTTTGGCTGCTGAGAGCAGTTGTACCATTTCAGTGGATGTGTTCCGGGTGATAATGATCTGAAGAGGTTAATGAGAAGATCATTATGCTGCTGGTGCTCCGTGTGACTTCTCTGCAGCAAATGGAAGCACCTGTCTCTGGAGAGCGTGGTTTGGTGCTTTTCACAAAGTTATTGAATTTAAAAAGCAATCCAAAGCTAACTGTGAATCTACTGGAAAAAGATATTTTTGGTTGCAATTGAAGCCAACTTTCTGGGGGCTAATACGGTTATTTTTGCTTCGTGTGCAAAACAGGAGTTAAGATGAGCATTTTCAATTTGGTAAACTTTTAATTGTGTGTAACTGAGGTATTTAGGGAAAAAATGTCTTTAATATACCTTCAAATGACAGTGATTTGTTTCAGTAAGTGTCATGAGGGGAGACTGAGGAGAAAAATTCACCTTGGCTGTATCCCAGGGAAAAAACCCAATAGCAATAGGTTGAGTGAAGTAGCTTCCTAGGAGGAATCTGGTGGAAATACCCATCTTTTGGGTCCCATAATAGCAGACTGGGCAGTGAAATTGAAATATGCTGTAGGACATAATCTGGCATTTCTTCTCCAGGCAAACACATAGATGACTCTTGTAGGGAACAGTCTGGGTTATCCTGTAAGGAGCGCAGTGGGTTTCCTATAATAAAGAACAATAATGCAAGGCTAATGCTGAGGGATTTTTACTGATTTAAGCTAGACAATTACAGTTTAAGTTCTACGAAGTTTTCTCTTAGTGGAGGTAAAATTCAACTTAATTTTTTCAGAGGCTTAAGATAGGAAATAAAAAGTCTGAAAATTACACATACTCAGCTTTAGTTTTTACAGCTAATAGTATAACCTTGCTAATTTTTAGCTGCTGATTTCCATGTTACTAGTTACAGTTACAACACTGTCCTTCTGAAAAGTTTGGTGTTCTGGGCTTTGCCTTGCTGGGGCTCTTCTGCTTGAACCACATTGAGGATGTGCTTTGAAATTCTGGAGTCTCAGTTGCAGCTATTTTAAGATGTCTCTGACCCCAGCTGCCTGTCCTGTCTCTGCTGGAATTTTACTGTCCCTGGAGGCAAGGGGTGACAGGGGATGTAGATGTAGTTTCTCAGCTGTCACGGTCCAGTCCAGGGTAGTATTTTTTTTCCTCATTTGAGAGTTGCAGATAGGTTTATGACCTGATTTGCGATGTAGGTGCTGTTTCTCCTGACTGGGCAGTAGCTTCCAGTAGAGCTGGTTGATGGGAAGGGTAAGATCTTAAGCTCAAAGCACATAGGAGCAGCCAGAGCTTATGAATTAAGCTCCAAAGCTGGTTTAGGTTTGTGTAAACTTGGTTGCTATTGTGTGGTTCCAAAGCAAACATATACTTAAATAGGCATTTTTTAATATTATGTTCAAAAAAACCCTCTAAACCTCCTTCCTTTTAACTATTAGAAGCCTCTCACTTCTTCACTAAGTGGCATAGGGTTTTCCTGTGTCTAGCCCAACTGCTGCTTTCCCTTCTGCTTCCCCTGAAAAGGAAACAGTTTGTATGTTAGAAGTACAACAAATAATGTAAAACATAGGATATTCTCAACTTAGTTTTTCTAGCACAGTGGGATGGATATATATGTGGCTGCAGTCGTTTCAGTATTAGCAATACTATTCACTCAAACGTTGCAGTGATAGATAAGGATTAAATTCAATAAATACTAAACACACTATTTAAATTTCCTAGGTATATCTTGAGTCTGTTCTCAGAAGCAAATGATGATACTGAACAAATTGGAAAACTGCCTAAGCTTAATAGAACTTTCAAATGTCTGTTATTGTGTTGTGCATCATCCAGCAAAAATGTAGTTTAATAGTTAGCTTTATAGGAAATATGCAGCAATTCTTTCCAAAAGATCAATTGTGAAGAGATGCTGCTAATTAAGAGGTGATTCTATCTTTTACAAAGTTCAGATCTTGTTTTCTACTAGTACAGTCTTACGAATTTTTGTAACCATAATGGGCTTACAAGACAATCACTTCAACAGAGAATAACAGTAAATTTATCTCTTCCAATGGATATATTTTTACGTCTGAGCATCATTCAGGACAGTTTAAACAGCCACAGCATTTTCATGCTACTGAATAAACATGACCCAGGTGATGGGTGGCAGTGACACAAGTTCTTCTGTGACCAAGGAGAAAGGGAATTTCTTGGCTCTTAAAGTTTGGCTTTCATAAGTTGATATTACCTAGAACTGCACAAGTCAACCAGAGCATTGCTTCAGATGAAGGAGGGGCATGGTGCAAATGTAACTTTGTCTTGAGCCTTAAAATGTGTCTCACTTCAGACTTAACCATTTTGATCTGGTTGGTTTGTTTCCTCCATCTGTGGCTTCATCTCTGTATTCTCTCTCACTCAAGAACTGATAAGGTGGTGAACCTTAAAGCAAATGAATTTTTTTCCTGAGACTTTGCCACCTCAGTATTTGAAAAAAAACCAAACCTGATTTCTTGAATATCAAATACTGATGGTATTATATATAATAATGATATATTAATTCTATAGTACTGCTGATAATTTAGAGGAAATGAAATCAGTATGTATGTTTTGAGTGGGTTGCTGGAAACTGACTTTATTGAATGGATGGCTTATTCACTTCAGATTTTTTTAAAAACCCAAGGTTTTGTCTCTACAATTAGACAAATGATAGTTGCCTCCTGAATTATGTATTTACTAGAGGTGGAAAAAGTTGGAGGAACATGCTGTTGTTTACCAAAGTAGCCTTCAGAGGGTGATCTTTTATTTTAGCTGTCGATGAAATAGCAATATTTCCAAAGGGAAAAAGGTAATTCATAATAGCTTTGTATTTCTTGAAACGTTCAGGAAAAGACTGTTAGCATTCAAAAGGAAAGAGCAATGCATGAGGGATCTGGTGTGCTCATTTATTAGGCTTTTCTTAGAGATGACTGAATGGTATTAGTATCAGTCACTCTTGGGCAGTAAGTTACTCTGACATTTACATGCTTCAGGTGGTTTGTTGGATAGAGATGTTTGATGTTTCAGGTGGGACAGGCTCCATAGCCTTTTTCTGAGGCATTGTGAAGACACTGCAGTTGTGGTTTGGAAGTGCACCACGAGATAGCTCTTAAATGTTGCTTTGTTACTTATTTTTGGGACAGGATTTGAGAATAAGCCCATGCTGTGCCTGACTCACATTCATTTGTGTCATGTGGTGAGCTTCATGTTGGAAGCCCTACCATGTGCCATAATATGGCCATCCTAGGAGGGAAACAGTTTGATCCTGGTAGTTCAAGCCCTCAAAGAAGGGATAGCAGAGAGAAGAGGGTCAGCAGGAACTGATCATGTGTGTCACAGCCAGCTTTCCTTCTTCCTCTTGAGGAACCAGTTGGGGGTTTCTGATGTTCTTGGCAACTGATCTGTGGGTTAGGTTCTGGCAGGCTGGATTTGACTTTCAGGGTGTGTTAGGTACCCTGCAGAAGGCAGTTTGTCTGTCTGTTCCTGGCAGTAACTTGCTGACTGTAATACCGTGTTGAAATAGAAAGATAAAACATTGCTATGGTCACTGGTTAAAGTGCACACCTGCTTGTACACGCCTGTTACTCTGTTATTACTCAGAACTATTAGGATGTAGTTGGTAAACTGAGCTTCCTCTCTGAGACATGAGAGCTGGCAAAACATCCTGTTAATACTTCAGGCCATTCTTCAAATTTACCAAGTGTGTTGCTGGTTTACTCCTGGGAGAGTAGAAAATTCCTGTGTTCGTATGCATGTGTTACTTTTTTAATAAGCTAGTCACTTTTTCAGTGAAAAAGTGGAGATGATTTCAATGCAAGATGGAAGAGACTGGGAATGTGTTCTTGTCTCGCTCCAAGAGGTTGAAAAGTAACTTCAGTGTTGACAAATACTCAATTTCTGGGCAGGGAAACAATGTATTTGATGAAAATCATGTTATATTGATGTATGAAGTAGTTTTGAATCTTAAGGTCTTTTCTTAAAAGCTAGGAAAATGGAGAGCAAATACATTTTATGGAGGGTAGCCCATGCTTTCTTTACACTCTATGTGCAGGTAATTAATTAGCCATAATCAGTGTCAGATGGCTTGAAGTTTTAGCACAAGTATTAGTTTGACTAGGAGAGTACTTCAGTTGACTCTGAAATTGAATGCTTTAAAAAAAACCCTCTCTTTTTTCCTGATTAGCCAGTTAAACCAATACCTTTCTTAATAGACCAGCAGATATAAGTCCATCAGGTTGGAGCCCAGGAGTACAGGTTAAATAAAATACCTCTGAGCTTTTCTTCTGTCTTTTGAAGTAAGATAATGAAAGCAAACAGAGTAAAATCATGGCTGTCTCTTGCACCCCATTCGGTATGGGTCCATCACTTAATTAAAATGAACAATAAGGGTTCTTGACACCCTTTAAAAATACATCTCAGTGCCCTCTTGAAAGCCAGAAGCTTCTTTGCCCTCATCCATTAAAACTTGTTTTACTGTTCTCAGTGTATGTTTCCTGTGATGGTCAGAGACTTCTGCCTGGCGACGGGACCATGCTGAGTGGTTTGTTAAGCCCTGTCCAGACAGGCATGGCATTGCCTGAAAACTCTGGGAGGTATTACCTGATAACATCCTGTCGCCCCTGGGGCTTTTTACATGCTAGCCTGGAGAGGAATGAATGCAGGTTCTAGCATGAAAATTGCCCCTCTAAGTTTTTTGTCCTGCAGATAACAGGCCTGTCTTCCTGCACTTCATTGATCTAATTCCGCTCAGTCATTCTCAGGCTGGCTTTGGAAACTGCAGCTCCATCTGTTCCCAATCATTTGATCTAATAGGCTGTGATGAGGGCTTGGTACTTGAAAACCCTTTTTGTCAGAGCTGATGACAGTGGCTAATCAATGGCTCGTAACCATTTTCTTCAAAGAACCAAGCTTCTCCCCAGGCAGAGTGCAGTACATAGAAGGAAGGGTGTAGGCACATCTTTCTTCTCACCTTTGGTCTGCCCTTGTGTGATCCACTTTGCCCTGGTGACTACTGGTGACCACACAAAGTGGTGGCCCACTCGATCTGGGTGTCAGCTTGGGGACTGAAAAAATCCTTCCCCAAACACCTCTGCGCTTCACAATAACATCTTGGAAGCTTATGTTTTCTTTCACCTTGTAGTTTTGGTAACTGCCTCCACCCAAATCCTGATTAATGGATTAAGTAAAGTGAGGGGCAGATCAACAGGTGCTGCTAAACTCTTCCCCTGCTGTTCCCTGGCAGTCTTTTGGAATGTCTTAACAGAGCATCTGATGCTCTGTTTACTCATTCTCCATTGTTCACTTTGCTGTTGCTTGGTTTCTTATTTTTTAAAGAAATTGTGCATCTGGACATACTAAAAAATGAGTATTGCTCCTTGACACAGGTTCCTAGTATGGTACCAGACAAAGTTACTGCTTTCTCCCAGCTTTCTCAATCTAGAAATTTAATTGACTTAGTAAATCCATACCAAAAAAGAGAGATACAAATCAGTTGCTCAAAGACCTATCAGGAGCTCACGAAAATCATTTGTCCGGTCCTGATGCTGTAATGGGAAACTTTACAAAAAGCTGAAGCTATTTGGAAGGATCTGAAAAGTGTGCTTATGGAAAATTGTAGCTTCTGTCAGAACGTGAAAAATAGTAAAAGCCATGCAGCAGGTGGAAGCAGCCCCTGAAGTACAAATGCCCTGGGTACAGAGACAAGGCAGCAGATGGACCTGAAAATAATTGAAAATAACCACCTTTGCTTAAATTCTCAGTGAATCAAGCTGACTTAGCTGGGAGACAGGAGGGGGGAAGATAACTACTAGTATCTGGCATAAGGTCACTCAACACTTTCAGAAGTGGATACTATACAGTAGTTATTTTCAGCCTTTTTCAATTTAGAGGCTCCTTCAGAGCAAGCTTGGCTCAGATCTGCGGCTCCTTCATGGTTACTAGGAGCTGACTGGCCTAATGGGCTGAAAGAATTGAGGAGCAGATTAGAGCTGAGACAGTCCTGTGCATCTCATGCAAAGGACAGAATAAGGAATGGGCTGTATTTCTTTTTGGTTTTAGCTTTGAAGAATTGAAGAGCAAATAGGTTCAGGAAGGCTGAGGTAAGCTGTTCTGATAATTTCAGGATATAGTTCTATACTAAATCCATCATGTATTGGGTAAAAGCTTTACCATTGAGTAGGATATACTTCCAGAAATAATGGTAATATAAGTACTGATATTTGATTTGAGAAAGAGGTGTGCTGATAGGTATCCTTCCTGGGAATTTTACTCTGTGTGGCTCTGTACAGAGAATCTAAACAAATTGTAATCCTTTAAACAAAATCTTTCTAAACACTGCTTCTGTAATACATGAAATTCCTGCTTTAAAAAAAAAAAACAAGGGGGCAAACAAGTTCCATTATCTTAAATTTAGGGTGGCTGTTACTAACTTTCATTTATGGAAAGTGCTAATTAAGTATCGAAGATTGCCATAAATACATGCAAGTTTTGTTTGGAAAGAAAAGGCACTCGTGAGAAGCAGCTGAATTTTATTTGTGTTTACACTTGAATGTCTCAGTGATCTATACTTATCTTGCAGGAAAGTTATTCAAAAATTGGTTTATCTTGTCATAGTAGATCTCTTGGAGATCCATTAGGGGATCTGGTTATATAGCATTTGCTTCCTTATCTGATAAAAACTAAGAATTAGTTTTCTTTTCAAGGTTTTAGACTTTCGTGACTCGGAGAGATTCCCATGCCAGCCAGCTTTGATGTGGAAGGGCTAATTCATATCACAAGTGAGCAAGAAGAGGTCCCAGAAAGGCAGGAGGGAATTCATCCACTGGGGATCATAGAATTCGCAGAGAATTTTCTTCCTGTAGGAATAATAAACTTGTTGACACCATGACTGAATTTCATGTGGGCTTGCAGTGTCGACTTAGCAATGTTTGCATAAAATCTTCTTTCTAAGCGTTGCCCATCCCTGGAGGAAGAGTTCCAACATGATTAGTGGTGTGCAATCACATCTTTTGAGTAAGATAATGCTGTTCTATCACAAGTAAAAAACTACATGATGAAGCACTTAAAAGTTGCAGAAAGATTATATTCTGATCTTGCTTCAGCCATAGTAGGGTATGTTTAAAGAAGCTTTCTGTACCAAGAGAGCAAATGTTTCATGGCAGAAACAATTGTGACTTTCATCTGGTTTGACCAGGGTTCATTTCACTTCTTTTTAGCAGCTTAATGGAGCTGCTTAAGTGAGAAGCTGTGCTTCTGTCAGGAGCCTGTCTGAAGATGACAGCAAACCCTACCTAAAGGAGAGCCAGCTCAATAACCCAGAGCTACCCCCTGGCAGGGCTGCCTTATTTCATTAGCTATGTACAAAGGCTTGTGCAAGTAGGCTGGCTAATTACATGTCTGTAGCTAGATGTGATGGATTTGGACATGTGACTCAGCTTCTGATTGGCAGGAGAGATTGCAGTGCTCTGGTAGGTTATAATCCATCACAAAATTGCTTCATTTGCTATTAAAACGTTCGTCAGAGTTGGTGAGTTGACTTAAACTGGTTTTCAGCTTTGTGCTTTGGTAGGGACTTTGAGGTGGTTGTGGTGACTGTAGTTCTTCAGTTGCATCTGTTGGTAATAAAGATACAAGGAAACCATGAAAGATGTGTGAAGAGAATACTATTTTAAATGCAAGTTTAATTTCTTACCCTCCCTGGAGAAATCCAGGGTTGTTTGAATGTATTCTGCTCCCAGGTGGCTAGGTGCTCTTCCAGGGCTGAATTATGCCTGTGTGGACAGCTAGCACATTGGTGCTAATAGAGTGCTCATGAGGCTTTAAATCAAAGGAGAAGATCCTGAAGAAAGTTATAACATGACTGGAGTGGTCAAGGTGGTAATTTGCAAAGGTGATGTTGAAATAATGTCATTAGTAGTATTGTATGATGCACAGGCACTTGCTTTTCTAAAGTACTGCTTGAGGATTCAGCCTGCAGATTTTGAGTACAAGTGGTCATTAATGTGTGACACCCAGCTTGGCTACATAGCAAAGCCACTGTCCTCTTCTTGAGTTTAATTTTCAGGTGCATCATTTAATAAACACAGTAATATGGATATCAAAATATGGATTTCCCCCCCCCCCCCCAAAAAAAAGGGGTGAACAAAATGTATGAATTGCTTTTTTTTAGGAGAATTACTGAAGTTTGGATTGTTATCTTGATACTATAAACCTGCAATAAGAGGCAATGTCAAGGGTTCCCACCCCACCTCCTCCTGGGGAGATGTCCAGTGGACCTGTGGCTGAAAGCTGGTGTTACACACAGGTAATTACATAAATTCCAATGGCTTTATTTTCTAGTCATAATTATAACTTAAAAAAACCCCGACACCATAAAATTACTGAGTTGGTCTGAGTGTCTAACTATTCTCATGCTTGATATGCAAGGTAAATTTTATTAACATTTTCTACATCTTTTGTTCAGGTTAAAGTAGTAAAATTTTCCTACATGTGGACCATTAATAACTTCAGTTTTTGCCGAGAAGAAATGGGTGAAGTTTTAAAGAGTTCTACCTTTTCATCAGGGCCAAATGACAAAATGAAGTGGTAAGGTCTTTATTCTAGCAACTGCTTTGTTTTTTGTTGTTACTTAAAGTTGCTAAGTTAAAAAGCAAATAAGTAGTAAAACTCAGACACTGCTTGAACTTTTACTCTAGGTACAGATTGGTCCTAATTTCAGTTTCAACAGTCACAAAGGAAAAAATTGTTTTGATAGCATGCATCATTGGATCTTATAAAAATATTTCAGAATTTATTCTGGGTACAATTTAAAAATGTACAATATCTGTATTTCTTTCAGGTGCCTGAGAGTGAATCCAAAAGGATTAGATGATGAAAGCAAAGACTACCTGTCATTATATTTGCTTTTAGTCAGTTGTCCAAAAAGTGAAGTCAGAGCAAAATTCAAATTTTCCCTGCTGAATGCTAAAAGAGAAGAAACAAAAGCAATGGGTAAGGGAATCATAATATATTACATATGGATTTGTAGGAATATCCCAAAGAATATCAGTATTGTTTTATATATATATATTTTAGTGTTAAGAACAGAATTTATGATGGAGATAAACTTTAAAATACCTTTCCGTAATTTCCTTTTAGAAACTTAATTAAAAATCTTGGTTCATGTTTCACACATTTCTGATCACTGAGCTATGTTAATTCTATCCTGAGCAGTATAAATTACAGCACATTACTAACTGCTGTCATTTCAGTTTCTTGTCACTTAGCTTTTCTAGCAGATTATTTTTGCTTTCCATTAGTAGGGTTGTATTTGCTGGTTTCTGGCTACAGAGGAAGTGTTTGAATTTTCATAGTTAATTAGGATAAACATGCAGGCTTGTTTTTTAGACACTCCTTCACAATGTTTTGGTCTATTTCATCTGATTTGCACTGTAATCAGTTGAAAACACAAGCCATGTACCCATGGAATTTAGAAGACTTTGAAATAATCGGTGATTTTAATTGCCTTCTTGATATGAAAAATATATGGCTTTTAGTTTCAAACTTATGAGCACAACCTTTGTTGACAACACTTTTTGGGAAAGTTGGAGTTCTCTTGAAAATGTGCAGTGCTCAAATGTGAAAATTAAATGGTTGGACTTTGTGGAAGGAAAGTAAATGTATATATTACACTCTGTTCTCTTTCACTGATGGAGTTGGTTGCTTTAGTCCCTGCCAGCCTCCTGCTTATAGAGCTTACATGAATGAAGCTATGATTTTATACATTTGATGGATTGTGGCTGTTGGCTTGAGACAGTCTTCCTGTCCAGTAGTGGATTGGTGTCCAATTAAATGAAACTGCAGTATGAACATCAAAAAAGTATTTTGAGATAATCCTAAAAATCACAGAATTGTTGAGGGTGCAAGGGATCTCTGGAGGTTGTTTAGTCCAAGCTGCCTGCTCAAAGCAGGGACAACTGGAACAGTGCTTGGGACCATGCTTTAAATATATCCAAGGATGGAAGCTTTTCAGTTTAACTGGACAACCTGTTCCAGTGTTTAACTAGATGCTGCTAGTCTTTTTTTTTTTTTTTTTTGCCTTAGAGGTTCATTTCTGGGCCTTGTTCATTTGTTGTCCACCAGGACCCCACTCACCTCCTTCTTCCAGATCAGTAGGTCTGTAGCAGATGCTGAGCACGTTGCTCAGGTTGTCCTGCCCTCTGATCCTGACCCATAAACTCTCAGCTGGCTCCTGGGCCATCGCAAGGCAGAGCTCCACACCATTCCTGTGGTTCTCAGGTGAAGGGCAGCTCCCTTGCTCTCACCTTCCCAGTGTGGCCTCCCTAAAGAGCCTGCACCCGTCCACTGCAGCACTCCCGTTGTGTGGGCTGGCCCACTGTGTCTCTGTGAGGCCAAGGAGGTTGTTGCCCTGCAACTGCATGCAGAACTCCAATTCTCCTGTTTCCTCCTGGTGCTGAGTGCATGAGTTCACCGGCACTTCAGAGAGGCACTTGGTTGTGCTGATTTCCCAGGAAATGTGTGAGAGGTTTCTTTGTCCTAAGTGGATTCTGCCCTAAATGAGGGATGTGCAGTGTAGGATGGAGGGGTTTTGGCAAATAATCTTCAGACTCTCAAGTGCTGCTCTAAATGCAAAAAATCAGTGTGCTAAACCCCCAGTGAGTAGATGTGTCTTCATTTTCTGCAGTAGTCCTGGAGCTGTCCTGTATTTGGCACTACCAGAATTGTAAACATATTTTCATTTTGGGAACTTACCAACAGAAATCTTATTCCTTGGACTTTCCAGCCATTTACCATCTGCTTCTGGAGATGCTCTGTTTTTGTTTATACAGTATAATGATGCCCAACTTTAAATGTCCTTTGTAAATTGATAATTCATGCATGGAGTACTGCTTTAAGTAATGAAGATGTGTATAAAACAGGTAATGAGTCAATTTTTTAATGTTACTGGAAAAGAGGAAAATACATATATATTTTTCTGCTGCTTTTTGCAGCAGGTTTTGTATGCTTCAGTTGCTACTGAGAACTTCAGAGGGTTGCTTAAACAGTAAAATCTGTGACTGCAGAATAAAGAATCTAGGTAATTATTTTTAACCTTTTTTTAAATGTGACTTTCTGGTTTTATTTTTTTTTTATTCAGTTTTATGAGGTTTGTTGTGAGGTTTTTTGAAAAGCTGGTGAAATGTGAAAACACTAATCCAGGTGCCAAAAAGACTAAACAATGTGGTTTTTTTTTTTAATGTCATTTTTTTCTTCCTTGGCATACAGGTTTTTTTAAACGTAAACATTATTCTGTGTTTCTTTTATCACCCTTAAAACCCCCACTGCTCTTCAGCAAGTGCATTTCACTCTGCTGCTGTGCTTTGCGTGGATAAGGTTTGGTCTGGTTTGGGTTTTTTTGAAGATTTGAGTTTAAGGTGACAACTATGGAGACACCTCCTGCACTGTCAGTTCCTGGGTTCTTCACTGTATTAAAAAAAAAAAATACAATCAAAACCTGGACAACATATTTTGCTTGATCAAATTGTAATGAAAGCCAGTTTTGAATATCATTTTTCCAGGTCTTGGCAGTGAGGCTAATGCATTTCACATGTATATTTTCCAACCTACACGGTGTGGTGTTTGGACTTTGTAGAAGGAATGGTATTTTAGTAGATTGTCATGAAAAATACTTGTCTTTTATTAAAAAACTTGCAACTTAAATGTCTAAATTGATCTCCAGAAGGCTAAAATATCCATACAACAGGTGAAACGATGACTTGTTTTTTTGCCCAGCTCTTTTGGAATGAAAAGAAAGTTCTTGTTTTGGAAAGCACTTCTTGAGATTTATGTTGGGTTTTTTTTGTTTCTCCTCCTTTAGTGTTGTTTCACAAGTACTCTTGCGTCTTCGTTTTGAACTATCTTTCCAAATATAATTCAGAATATGTTTTATTCTACCTATAATCTCAAAGCCATTCCCAAAAAAAGCCTCTTTCCTGTGTTTTAGTGTCCCATAAAAGTCTGTGGTGCTATTTCATGTAGTTCAGTTTGTCGATGAAGTGAACGTGCAATGTAAAATACCTAATCTTACTGAATTCTGTGTGTCTGTACTAATGAGACCATGGGAAGCCTTTTGTGGGCTGTGTACACTAGAGCTGGAGAAAAAGGATTGTTTGGTCCCAAGAAATCTGATGGGTTAAAACACAATTCTCAGAACTAGGGCTAAACGTAAACCTAACCAATATCTTTTTATGACCAAAACAAAATAGTTTGTTACTTGAAAGCTTTTCTTTCTGTTTTGCTGTTTGAATGCTCTTAGTGTATTTCAAAATAATTTCAACCTGTGAAACAAGATTTTCCATTTCAGGAAGAAGTCAAACCACACCACATTGTTATGACAACTGCAGAAGCGTTGTCAGAACGCGTTTGTGATGACAAATTCGTTGTAATGGTACTTCCCTGTGAACAGTTTCCGTTCTGACACAGAGGCTGTCTTTAGCTGAAAAATTCCCCCTCTTGCTGGATGGTGCCTAAGATAACATCTAAGGAGATAATACGGTTTGAATTGCAAATTGTGCTCTACCAAGTTCTATCAGGTGTTTTATAAAATAACACTTTTATAACATTTTAAAAAGTTTTAATCGGTTAACGGGCATTCTGAAAATGTGATACATGATCCAGATGTGTTCAGTTGATTCGTTTGTTGATTAACAGCCTTAATACAGAATTTTGCTATTATTTGTTAATATTTTTATCTAACTTGCTTTATTTTTGCACAACTTTTTTATCAGAAAGCCAAAGAGCCTATCGATTTGTGCAAGGCAAGGACTGGGGGTTTAAGAAATTTATCCGAAGAGATTTTTTACTAGATGAAGCTAATGGTCTTCTACCAGATGACAAGCTTACATTATTTTGTGAGGTGGGTATAAGTTTTTAAGTGGTAAACTTTTAAATACAATGCTTTCTGCTCAAGTAAATAGAGATCTATGTTGATTTAAATAGTAATACACTATTGAAGTTGTCTTCTCTAAACTATAAATATGGTAAAATACACACTTACTCTGTCTGCACTGTATTTTGTTTCAGATTTGTTTTTTTTATATACATGTATGCTGAAGTGCAGAGTAAGTCTGAATTGATCACTTGTAAACTGTTGTGCTTCTCCATGAATCTGCCAGGATTACATTTGAATGGACTGTAGAATTACTTATGCAAAAGGTGGCTGTTACATAAAAGTACTGTTTTACTGAGGTCACTTTTCTTTAAAGAAGTGGTACTTAGAGGATTGTTTTTCATGTACATATTTCCTTTTGCTTATCACAACTGATTTGCAGTATTAAAAAATAACCCAATTGTTGGAATCTGTATTGCTGTAGTATCATAATTGATGGCTTTAGCCAATGAACAGGTCTTTCCAGTAAATGATACACTTTATAGTAATTGTTACATTTTGTCTTGTGAACAAATGCAAATATCCTGTAGAAGAACTGCTAAATACTGGGGGCTGTGGTAGAAATTGAACTTCATGGTGTATTATGGATCACTTTTATAAAAATCAGTTATGTTGTTAACCTAAATTGTCATATTAAAATTCAGTAAAAAGCTTACTTGGTTAAAAATGGAAACTAGAGAAAGTTGCAGTGTAAGTACAGTGTATGTTAAATATACATTGGCTGGTTATCTTTGCTGCCATAAAGTGATTAGTGACTTAGGAGGATGATAGATGCTCTAACTGCTAATAAGTTTGCTTTGATCTGTGTATTTACAGGAAATGTGTAAAATTGTCTTGGCAAGATTACAATTTAATTATGTGTCATTATACTGTGTAGGAAGAATAATTGAAATGTGGCCCCTGAGACTAGATATTGCAAATATAGTGCATCTTATTTTCACTTAGACAAGTTAAATTAGCTGCATGATAAATTTGTTATGAATACAATTATTTGGCTGATAAAAGCAGATCTAACAAGTGTTTCTGGTTCTGTAAAGATACTTTTGAGTATTTTTTTGTCATAATAAATACTTTCATGTAGATGAACAGCTCTTAAAAATAATGTTTGGTTTTAAAAATAGGTCACCGCCTATTTTTAGAAAAAGTTTATTTAAATAACAACCCCACAAATTGGAGAAATACTGTATTTTCCAGGGAGAAATATTGTTATTCAAATTTTATGCTAATCTTTCACTGTAACTGTGTTTCCTTACAAAACTTCTTGATGTTTTAATGTGAGTGGCTTTTGTGAAGTGTTTGATCTACCCTGATTTTTAAATGCTGAAGGAAGTACAAGGTTTAGTTGTGCGCAGTGAGCATGTTAAAGTAAGTTCTGGCTTGTTTCAGGCTAAAGCAAAAATATGGCAAATCCAGATAATTTTAAAATCTGTTTATTCTGATATGTTCTTCTAGCTCCTCAGCTGTTATTAGAAATAACAAGTGTTGTTTGAAGGACCTGTTTCTATATACAAGTCTGAAGTTTTTGTCCTTTTAAAACTCAACTGTAAGTTCTAATTTCTGTGTTTGCTATCCTGCTTGTATCCTAGTTGGAAGACTGATTTACCTGTTCTTCAAACTGTATTGCCCTTGACTTGATAAAACTTACTAGATACAAGGTATTTAGTAACCTTCCTGAGCACCAACTGTGCTCTTTAATTCTTTTCTCCCTGTTGGTTTGCAGAAGATCTTATTTGGTCTTCTGGCAGCAAAGACATTCTTTCTGTTTTGCTGGATGTTCCTAAGATGAGTGGGATATATCCTGCGATTGGAAACTGGAGGTTTGTTAGGTTAAATACTGCACAAAATCTAGTATTGCCACCAGCAAGCAACCTATTGATTAAATGCAGCTTCATATTTTATTGTTTTTAAGCAGACTGATCTGTTTAGCTCAGGTCTCACTTTCCATATAATGATAAATTACTGAAGCCTTGGAAGTATTTTCATTTGCTAGTAAAAATTGGATGCAGCTTTTAATTTAAAAGAAGAGAATGTACTTGATTGTAAGTGTATCATCTGGACACCTGAGGTATAAAATATCAGACTCCTGTGAGATTTTTTGTTGCTATCTACAGACAATACATGCCAGGCCATGCAAATTTAGGAGACTTGAATTAAAATTTTGCTTGGGGATATATCTTAAAAGCATGGCTCACGGAAAATTGTTGTTCTGCACAGCTAGCTATATATATATAAGAAACCATTCCAAATGGGAAGTTTGGCACATCAGGGATCAGTTTAAATACACAAAGAACGTGTAGATGACCTTCCTAGGCACTGTCTGTACCTGACAAGAGGATACTGGGTGGACAACTTGGATCGTGAACTTCTGAGTTGAGGCTCTGGAGAAGCAGAACTCTCCTTTGGCAACAGAAGACCGGCTTTGCTAAGCTAAAACTCCGTTTGTATGTATATCTCCTGAAATCACTCTGTGTGTATGAAAACTGTGAAATAGAGTACACAATAGCTCTATAGATATTTTATTTTTTCAATATTATAAATGTATAGTGTTACTGTAGAAGTGAAATTTTGCAGTGCTTTGGGGTATTTTTTTTTCTTTAAAAAGTGGAAGAATGCAAAGAAATTTCTTATACTCACAAATGGGTATGGGATGAAACAGAGAATTAGGCAATAATTCAAATCCCCATGCTGCTGTTTTAATTGGATCATCCTCCTCTTCTGATCTGGAGTTTGGTTAGCAGTGCTCTGACTTTCTGTGAAGCTTAGCTGTGCTATTTTTGCTTTATGCCAGATTTATTCCAGATGCTGTGCCTCTGGAAATCAAACAAAGCACTGATCTTAACAGTATCAGCGTTTTCTCTTACATATAATCCTAATTTTCTATATTTGGAATATGCAGTGATCAAGATCTTGTAGTACGGCTCTTTTCTTCTTTATGAAGGTTTATTCTCTCAGACAACAGATGTAAAACCTGCTGAGCCCTTCTGTTTTCCCAACATACTGATTAAAAGGACTTAATTTGTAAAGATATCTGAAAAAAGCAAGTAAGAATGCTACTGTTCCTGTTTACTACTTGTGTGAAAGACTTAAACATGGGGGTTAATGGTAATATATTCACTTCAGATGCCCACATTTCACAATTTTCCTCACTAGTTCTGTACAAAAATGACATTGTGTAGAATGCATTTCAATATTGAAGTTACTTACCTACTACATCTTATAATTCATTGACTTAAATTTCTAAAATAACGGCTTTTAATCTTGTTTAGAAGACAATCACTCATGATCCCTGCCTCAGCTGGACACTGTAAAATGCAGTGATGAAGGAGCTACGTTACTCGCTCTTAACTTGCCATGTGATAAGGCCAACTGTCTGAATGTACTGTAATTAAAATGAGGAATATCATACTATTCAACATTTCTATGGGTTATTCTTATGAAGCATTTCTATGACCTTGTGATCCTGATGATCTGTTTAGAATTTTGTGCTGTATGTATTTAACTGAAACATGTGCAGAGTGGTGAACTGTTAATTTATTTCTGAAGTAGTGGTAACTTTTTTTGATCCCAGTGGTATCCCAACAACCACGTCTGTCCTTGACTTAACTAGTTTGGCATTTCTGTCAGGTGGCCTGTGGTATTGTGCTGTTTCTTTTTGTTTTGGTTGGATAAATACACAATGTTAGAATCTTTAAGTAAAGCCCTATTTGTTTTATGTTCCTTAAAAGTAAACTCACTTAAAGCATTAGTTTATGGTTCTGGCCTAAAGCCAGAAACACTGCTGGTTTTGCTTTGCAATTGCTGAACTTTTAGCAATAGGTACTGTAATTTAATTATTACTGGCATTCAGTTATGAAGGAGTTGTCTTGCTGTGATTTTCTGTTAGGTAAGCGTGGTCCAAGACTCAGTAAATATATCAGGACAGTCTAACACAAACACTTTGAAGGTACCTGAATGTCGACTAGCAGAAGATTTAGGGAATCTCTGGGAAACAACAAGATTTACAGATTGCAGTTTTTATGTAGGAGGACAAGAATTCAAAGCTCATAAATCTGTCCTTGCAGGTACTTTCTACTTTTGTATTGCTATTATTTTGTATTTAAAACTGCTGAAAGTTTTAAATTTGATTATATTTAACGTGTACTTTTCTCGCTACAGCACGATCTCCAGTTTTTAATGCAATGTTTGAACATGAAATGGAGGAAAGCAAAAAGGTAAGTCTTAGTGAAAACTTCATATGTAAGCATTTGTCCGTTGTGAAAAAGGGAAAAGTTGCAGAAAACTTGAGATACTGCAAGTTGAGGAAGAGAAGTTCTTCATGATAGTGCATGAGTGGAGGACGTACTTGTGAACACCCTCCTGGTGAGTTCTGTGGGAGTTTCTTTGTGTAGAAAGAGCAGATGGAGCTGACTCTGGAGAGGTTCTGTGGTTTTGTTCTTTCAGGTACTTGTATCTGCCCTAGATAGTTTTTTGGTTTTGTTTTTGTTTGTTTGTTTTAAACATTAGCTACTGATGTTATTGACTTAGTCATCTCTGCTCCTTTTTCCTTTACTTTATACCTTCACACAAGCTGATTGACTTGACTTAAACTTTTGCTATGGTGTATTAAAGCACTTTATATGGTAGCTATGACACAACAGGTGAATTATGACTCGGATGAATTCCTGAGGCAGCAGAACACTCCATTCAGAGTTCCTGCAGGCACTTGAGCTGCATAAGTGTTTTGGATGGATAGTTACTTAATCAGCACAGAGAGCTGCTTCTGCCATTATGCACTTCATATTTCCCACAGCAAGGACTTGTTTGTTTCTTTCATGAAGAAGAATATCTAAAATGGGTTGGTTGTAGGCAGAATCCATGAAAAGACAAGGAACTGATTGGCTCACTGAAAGATTGTAATAGATGATCATCACTTAGGCTTGGAGGTACAAATACATCAGATGAATATGGTGCTGTAGTACAATTCTCACAAACATGGCATTTTTCTTCCCTGCATTTCTCCAATCTGGGAAATTTCACAGGTAGAGCTGGAATATTGGAAGCATTTTATTGGTATTTCTGGGCTGAAAGAAACCAAGATATGTCATAGCTTCAGTAGTGTGCCATGCCAGGGGCCTTTGCCTTCCTGTTGGCAGTAGATCTTCAGTGCAGCCCTGCTCCTATATACTGCATGTGGTTCACTGGATAGGAAACCAGAACGTGTACATCTCGTGTGATGATAATGTGATTTTTGTGACCCATTCAAAAGGCTGGTGCTTGCTTCTACATCTTTGACATAATTTCCTACTTTGTTAGTTGCTTCTGGGGAATATCATTAGAAAGTGGGGTCAAGCATGCAATAATGCCATGGTTCTGTTAGCATGGTCTTCAGCTACGTGGTGTCACTTACATCTGCTGCTTTTTTTTTTTCTTTTTTTTTTCTTTGCTTTTTTGTTTTCTGAGAACAAAGCATAGGCTGTGTCGACTCAATTTAAGTTGAGCCAAAAATGGCTCGCTCTGTTCTCTCTGCTGCTCTGACTTCTGATGTTCCAAGCACATCATTGTTGAGTTGGAAACTCAGCGGTACTTTTAAATATTCCTGAAACTGTGCCTTGATTTTTACGTACAGCCTGTGCAGTGTTAGACACTTCTAGAAAAAAAGTTGCAATTACTTTTACTGCTGAAGCTTTTCCAACTGATTTCTGACTTTAAGAGCTCCTGATTTTGATTACTTTCTGCTTAATATTGTTGAATGTTGTTAAATTTGTAAGGATTTTGGATGATGGATGGCAAATGAAAAGTAGTAACATGCATGCAGATGATGTTTGATATGTTCACTTTCAAGTTGTAGCTAAATTCCAGAGGCTGTCATTGATTCTTTTTTACCAGAATCGTGTAGAAATAAATGATGTAGACCCTGAAGTTTTTAAAGAAATGATGAGATTCATTTACACAGGAAAAGCACCAAACCTTGAAAAAATGGCCGACAATTTGTTGGCAGCTGCAGACAAAGTAAGTAATTGACTCCAAAGTTCTCAAACCTGATGTTTGCTTGTAGAATGTTCTTCTAAAAAATCCAATTTTTTTTTTCAGATTGATACATATTTTGCTTTTTTTTTTTATATTAGAAAGAGATCTCATCAGAAATGGAGGAAGATGGGAAAGAATAGACTTTTATAGCACTAGAAGGCTGATAAAACTTGTTTTGGGTATTCATTATATTTAGGGTCCAAAGTTTTTTAGACCATTAATATGATTTGGAAAACTGGTCTTGAATAAAATGTATCCCAGATTTTGGTATTCTTGAAGAGGATTTTTACAAGTGTTTGAATTAACTGTGATCCCTCAAGTACTGCCACTTCAGAACTTTCATCTTTTTGTCTACAAATGTAATAGTTCTAATTTTTCAGTTCTAATTTTTCATCTCTCCTGTATGGGGATCTTGTCTACTCTTTTAAATTGTCCCTCTGTGAAATGCTTTTTCTGCTATGGTTTTTGAGATGAGGGGACTTCACAGCAATTAAGGTGGGATTATTCCCTTTCATATCACAATTTACAGTTTTTCAGCCCTTTCAACACTTGACCCAATACCTTGTTTTTTACTCCCCTGCTTTACAACTTGAGTTGAGTCCCTCAGAGGACATACAGTTGTCTTTCCCTGAAGAGGCATAAGTAGTTTAGAATCCAGAAAATACTCCCTTCAGTGTGTATAATCTGAAACTTGTTCACTCCCAGATGAAAATATGGCAAATTCTTAAACTGCCTTTGTAATTCCTTAATTGGTTGTTCAATCATATCTGTAAAATGTTATTGGTGAAAACTGTCCTCAGAATCAATCCCAAATTTAAGATGTCATCCTAGTAGCTAATTTCAAGTCACAATTATAATTTTTTTCTGGCAACTTAATGTGTTCTACTTGTCAAGATCTCTTGACCTGGCACTGCCCTGGCTTTGTTGATTTAACCACTCTTAATTCTCTTCCCCTCTCACTGCCAGCATCTCATCTTCCAAAACTGATGGTGTTTTGCCCAGTTTCAGTACACCAAGCAGGAAAGTGAAATGGTGTTCTTTTATGAATGCTGGTCTTTATTTGGGGCATAATGATAAATATAGGGAATATTATAAGGTACAGCTGTATGATTGTCTGCAATACCAGGAAATAAAGATGGTGAAGCTAGGAATTCCTTATAGCTTTTTGTAACAGTTAAACTGCTAGAAACTTTCTGCTATTCCTTCTGAATGTGAAATAATAATCTAAAGCTGAGTGTCCTGCATATTACCAAAAGCATTACACTGCTGGGGACGGATTTGTTATAACTGATATTTATTGACTCTAAATAGAGGTATTCTGAGTAGTACTACAGTAACAAATTGGATCTGAAAATGTATGGGTCTAGAAATGTAGAAGCTAGCCCAGTAATTTGACTTTTCTTAAGTGGCATTTCTTTGTTGCTTGCAATAGCTGCTAATACAAATGTACGAGTGGCAACTTGGAATACGTGCTGCTTCTGTGTCCAAAATTCTTTTCAGACTTGAGAACTGTATCTGAAGGGTGCTGAACTAACTATTTATAGGATGGGTAAGATCTTGCTATAAATGGCTAGAGCTGAACGAAACATGCTCAGACTGACGTCCTCTAAAAAAGCAGCACAGTTTATTCATGCAAAATATAATATGGGAATGCAGTGATTTTTACATCAATTTTCTGGTAGGCTGTGTCAAAGGTGTGGAAGAAATTAAGAAATGCAGAGAGTGATGGAGCTGAACTGGGAACAACAAGCTGGTTTCAAACAGGATGATATACTTCCCTTGGATAATTTCGTGAAACTTCCCATTTTATCATTTCTTGGCCTTTTGAGATGTAAATCTGTCTAATAATGACTTTGATAAACCGTGCCTGTCTGTTCCTTGCTCTTTCACCAAACTGAAGGAGAACTGAAACTGCTGAATGAGCTATTTTTGCTGTTTTGATAACAGTTCTCCCAGTAAAGCATTTGATCAGTTTGTATCAAACCTAATGCATGTCTTCCTATTTGAGGAGTCTTCAATGCAGCAATTGAATTTTGAATGAGCAATGGATTTTGAATTACCTGTTTGGAAGCAGTTTGATGTCAAGCTCGTCAGGCACCAGGCATTTTCATGACTGGAGCTGTCTTGGAAACTGTAGAGATAATGGTAGAAAGAATGAGTTTGAAGAATGATTAGTGTAGTTTTTTCTTTTATCAGTATGCACTGGAACGGCTGAAGGTCATGTGTGAGGAAGCACTCTGTAGTAACCTCTCGGTAGAAAATGTTGCTGACATTCTTATCCTCGCAGATTTGCACAGCGCTGAACAGCTAAAAGCACAAGCAATAGACTTTATTAACAGGCAAGTACTATTTATGAGACTTTAAATATATTTGTATTTATGCTTTGTGTACCTTTTCAATATTAGCACAGTTCTCTCTTGTAGGTGCAGTGTTCTTAGACAACTTGGGTGTAAAGATGGGAAAAACTGGAATAGCAAGTAAGTTTCCCTGCCTCACGATGTTCTGTACAAACACTGCTAAGTAGACTGCAGATCTTAAGAACTGTTGCTTCATTTCCACACTACTGAGGCCAGTCACTGAGTGTAAGTAAAGTAGGATTCAGCAAATGCTACCCCGGTTACAATTGTGACTTTCCCCTTTAAATGATAAGGGAGAGTTAACTGCCTTCCAGTGTGAGGTTGTAACTATAGCTGGTTTTTATTCCACTCCTAGGGACCTATCAGTGCTGTGCGATGGTGGCAGCAACCTTTATAGGAGGAAACCATTCTCTTGACTAACCAGGTTTGTGCTGGGGGACTGACAACCCCAGTGTGGCTTCAAGACCTGTTTGGGTCAGTCTGAGCCTGCAATATTGCCTGAGCCTGCAGTATCTCCAAAGAAAGGAGGGCAGTTGCTCTTTTTGCCTTCAGCAACGTTTGTGCACCTTCCCACGTGCCAGCACTGGTGCTCTTGGGGTCACACAACGAGTCAGTCAGGTTCCACTGATCTGGCTGACTCTAAGTGCTCGTGCCTGCACTGCAGCTGCATAGGTTGGGAATACGTGTCTCAGACTGTAGGACTGGTTGCAGCTTATACTTGGAACAGCTCAAGTGAATCATGGAATAGAAGACACACAGCTTCAGGGACAGCGGAGCACTTATTTCTTACCATCAGAGTCTCCAGAGAAGTTAAAAGCGATGTTGTACCAGTTCCTTTAAAATTAGTGTTTCTCCTTTTAAAAAAAAGTGGTCTGGGGCATAATAAATGAGCATGATGTGGAAAAGGAAGGGGAGTGGCAGAAGGTAAATAGTAAAATGCCTGTAGAAAACCTAATAAAGGAATACATAACAATGTAAACTAGTTGATGTATTCCTTTTCGAGTGATTTGGAACTTGCTGAGCTGACTTCTGTCTTGGATGATTGCTAGCGAAGATGCTGGTCAGCTTTGCTTCAGTGAAAGCATCTACAATAAATCAGGGAAATAATGTCAGAGAGCCTGGCTTAATTTACTGACTGGGCAGTAGGGAGGCTGAACTTTGGTAGTCTTTCTTGAGGCACTTACCTTTCTTGACTTGCAGCAGAAAATTAAAGGCTTGCATTAGAAATCTACAGAAGGTTTTTTTAGAGATTGGATAGTGTAGTGGTCAGCTGCTGACTTGATGGTTGATAGTATTCCTGAAATGGTCTGAGGGTGCTCACAAAAGGCTTGTGAAAATGCAGGGCAATGGAAATATGTGACTGATGCATAAGTTCCAGGTTACAGATTTATCCTGTGTCCATGTGGCACGCATCCCAGACAGTGTAATATTCTTCATGTGCACAGTGAATTTTATGCTTTTGTTCTATATTATTTCACAGAAGTAAATGCATCTATTGAGTAACTGCATAGTATTAATAACTTTTAATCTCCTGGATGTCAATGTGATACTTGCTGAAATCTGTTGTTACTTCTGTAGTTAAAAATCAACAGTGGCCATTGAAAGCCATTCTGAATGTAGTCCGAGATCTTGTTTGTACTGGAGAAAGCATGAATATTCTCAAGTATGCTCCACTGGTACTGAAGCTGTGAGCTTCCAGTGAAGGGTTCTGTAGTCACCCAGCTAATCTCTCTTCATGGCTTCTTCTGGTATATGAACTACATCACTTCTGCTGCAGTTTCATCTGATGCATCTTGTCGTCTTTCTGTCTCCCAAATTGAGAATGCTCTTCTATGTAAGAGAGTATCGTGTCTTGCCTTGCCTTCCATCTCTACACCAGACCTCATTTTCTTCTAGTTATTCTCTTATTTTCTTGGTTTTTCTGAGCTGTTTCAAGGTGGTTATTGTAACGTGGTGTCCAGTATTGGATGCAGTTCTGTAGCTGGTACAGAGTACAGCAGAACTGTGTCCTACAGGCGTTGATATTAATCTACCCAAATTTCCTGCTGCTTTCCAGTGGCATCCTTACTGGTATTCATAAAGTCCCTTGTCTCCTAACGCTCGTCTGCAGTTGTTCTGCCTTTCCTGCTCTTCTCCACTGTGCATTTGGTTTGTAAAATTGTGTGACTGTTCTTACTGCTTCTGTTTTCAGCCAAGCAACAGACATAATGGAAACAGCGGGCTGGAAGTCCATGATCCACTCCCACCCTCACTTAGTAGCAGAGGCCTTTCGCGCACTAGCGTCTGCACAGTGTCCACAGTTTGGCATTCCACGCAAACGGCTAAAACAGTCATGAAATCTTCCATGAACTTTAGCGCAATCGAATTGACTCTGCTCCTCCATGTCCAGAGGTGTTTTCACAAACCATAACAAGAGTTTTTGTTATCCTTGTCCACAGAACAGAAGCTGAAAAAGCCTATTGTTTGCTTTTCAGATGGATAATTTATGGTTTAATCCTCAGCTTTAATTAGACTGATTACTCTAATTCACTGAAAGGCCTTAAATTATCTTCAATGACTCTCTAGTCCATATAGTCTAATGTATCTTGATTTATTTTTTTTATTTTATTATTTTTTAACGTGCCTTGTCTTTTTGACTAGGCTCTGCAGGATTGCACTAGCTCCATATTGCAGTAAAGTTGATAACTGAAGATTAATGTTTGAAAGGGATCTTCCATTATTTTCAGAAGAAAAAAAAAAGTGGTTATAGTTTGGTCCTGTGCTAACTGGAAGGTTTTAACGAGCCTCTCATTAAAAGCGCTTGAACCAGAGGCACGTAAGTGCCTAGACAAGTGCTAAACATAGGGAGAGCCTGTTTACCTTCAGCGAATGCCTACAGGCTATTTATGGCAATATACTGCTTTGAACATAATTTATTTTTCATTGTGGGGGCAAATATGCAATGGTTTGGCCCAAAAATGCATTTTCATTACAGTTTGTAATGCTTATCGTGTGTGTGTGTGTGTCAGAGCTGTCCAAATGGTGAAAAGAAACACGGAATAAACCTCTTGCTTGTGTTTCTTTACGGTCCATCATTAGTTTACATTTAATGCAGAAGCGAACGAGAGGTACAGAGTTCAATGTGAAAACAGAACAGTGTTGTATACGGAAAAAAAAAATATATATCCCCCGTGTATGGTGACATAGAAAAGGATGCATAGAATGACCAAATGTAAATTGAAGAAATGGGCCAAATGGATTCTGAATATGCACTTTTAACGTGTAACTTTTGTATGTTGTGTGGTACATATATATTTTGCTTTTGATGAATTAATGAGGTACAGGTAATTGTGGCTTAACTTTTTAGATACATTTTAAGATGCCCACAGCCACATGGGATTTAGTTTTGTTAGAAAAGGCATGTCTTTTTAAGACTCAATTGAAGGTGGCTATTGCAAGCTTTCTTATTTAAGTAACAGAATATTTTCACTCATTTGAAAAAGGCATGTGAATGGGGAAATTTTGAAGGGATTTTTCCCGTCCTGACGTCCATGCGCAGCTTCCATTAAAACCCAAGGAGGTTTTGTACACGCCGAGAGGAATCTTTTCCCTGAAATGTCAGATGGTGTTTGCAAGCAGAGACTTGCTCAGTCTTGCATTTCAGTTACTGTACTAGCATTGTGGATGGTATTGAAATTCTGCATAATGTGAAAAGGACGAAACATTTGTAAACTGCTTGTCATGGGCCAGTTCTTTCTTCTATGAACCTTAGCTTTAATATCAACATCCTCAGCGTTTGATAGCTTTGTTTACAGTTGGGAGGAAAAGTCTACGGTAGTGCACACTCTACGTGTTTCCCAAGTTATTGCATTGAGTTTACTGGAAGAGTGGCAGTACGCTCTTATTTCTTTTTTGGGGAAGACTTAGGTTTAGCAGTGAGGAATGGCAGGAGATCTCGCCTAATTTATAAACATACTTGCATAAGTGTTTTAGTTTGGCTATTAAAAAACCAAAAAAGTTATGCAGGGAGGAGAGAGGAAGAATTTCAGATTGTTTACTATCTTAACATCTATCTCCATCCACATGTCATTAAGATTCATCTGAATTGCTGTGAACGAATTTTTTAGAGGAAAGAGTTTATAGTTTTATACTTTGGCATCTAGGAAAACCATTAGCAAAGGTAAATTGGAAAAAAAAAAACCCCACCCAGTCCAGTTTTGAAGAATAAAATCTCTAAACATGCATTTTCTTCTTACCTTCTAATTAAATCTTTATGATGGATAAAGTGTAAAATCAGAAACTTTAATAGTACATAAGGCATCAAATTATATATTTACAGAGATTTATCCTTTTATCGAGTTTTAAATATTTATCTAAAATAAGGTCTCGTAAACGTTCTTCACAATAAGAAGTAAAGGTGACTGTTCCCTCCAAACCAGCAATGCTTTTGCTGCACTGCGTAACGCGTTAGGACTGTGTATCACCATACTCATCGCTGGTTAAAACTCGCAGCTCTAACATACAGAGTGACTTGAATATTTAATGCTGTAACGATTGTCCAGTTCAGCTCGTTCTGAAGTAACAACGTACAGTAATCAAATGGAAAACTTAAGGACTTTGATGAAAACTTTTGGTATTTAGAAGCTTAATAGCACACCTTGTACCAAAAACTTGTCAGACACTGTGCTGTGATCTTATCTACGGCGTAGAGCGCCCGCTTTTCAAGCCGGGCAGCGTATACCATACATTACACTAACAGAAAAAAAAAATCATGGTAATTGATCTGGCTAGATTGGATTTTATTTATTATGTATGTTTTCAAGTTTTGTCAGCTCTTAAGAAAAAGGTAAAGCAGTTGCTGTATTCTAAAGTGAGTGCACTAATTATTCACCCCTAATTAACGACATGCAGTGTTCTCACTGGAACAGGATAGCTGGTAATTACAACCTTCTTCTTCAGGTTCAGTAGCTTGGTTTTATTGCCCACATCTCAAGAGCTTGCCCTTCAAAACCTCTGTTGTCAGTTCGAAGTGCAGCAGATCTGAAACTAATACAACGGACAATTGTTTCAGGCTGAAATCTTAGGGTTGTTTGTTTTTTTTTTTCTTAGTTTTATATACAGATTAGGAATATAATGTATGAAGGTGCCATGTTTTGGCTTGCCAACACTACTCCCTCAGATAGATGTGAACCACCGCTTCCGTACTTCTCTGGGGAGAACCCTGCATGTGTCCCGTGTGTGCGTGCGCGTGTGTGTATGACTGTGCGGTGTTTTTTGTCGAGAATGACTTTCTAAAAATAAGGACTCAATTTGCTGTTAAAATGCTGTTATGTATTATCTATTATATATATATATTTTTTTTTTTTCCCCCATTTGAACCTCTCCTAAGGAGATGCTTTGAGTGGAAGATGCTTCAATAAATAATCCTTGTTTCCCTAGTCCATTTACTGCATGCAGAAGTACGAACACATTGTGCCTTTTTAGGAAGCTGTGGTAATGAAGGGAAGATTTAACAGGATACAAGATCTTTTGAAAAGGTATTTATAAAGGTGAAGGAGAATGCAATTTGGTAAACAGTTGAGATGGAGAAGTATTACCCACTTGAGCTCTGTTGCATGTTGATTCTTGCTTCCTAAATTCAATTTGAGGTAGAAACTACACCCAAAAAAAAAGTGGATTAAGTATTACAAATACAAGTTGAGTAATGGTATATTTTTGTGAAAATGTGAAAAATATTTGCTGTTACAAGATAAGTGTATGTCAAAATGTGATAATCATGGACACAGTTAGTTTTACAAGTTATTCTAGTTCTGATGTTTTTCTAAACGTTGAGTATTTAGTGTAAAATTCACCTTTGCACAGAAGGTCAGTAGAAGACCTCCGCGGAGATTATGTTCCTTTTAAATCCTCATGGCAAGGTTTCTCCCTTGGGAGAATAAATTGCTGTGCAGTATTTGAAACTGTGTTTCACGCAGGACAGTGAATTGCAAATGTGAGTTATTACTACCTGAAATATTGTTGAATTTTGTTGGAATTTTACAGTTGATTAGAACTCTTAAGCTGAATCTTTTTTTTTTTTAATTCAACTTTATTTTTGTAATTGACGAATGGAATGTTACCTGTCCTCGTTTGCTGGTGTTGATAGCATATTTCGTGCAGAGCGTAGCTCCGTAGCTAGCAAGACACTGACTTAGTCTCATACCTTGGCTTCTGCTTACAGTAAATGGACTACGTTTGTAAAGGGAATTCACAATTTCAAGTGTTGTGCAAGGAACTTCACTGTATTTGTAACCTGGTTTTTGAAGGCTTAAGACCAGTGAGTCCTATTTTAGAAATTAAACCAGTGAAATGACTTAGACCTGTTTTGGGGTGGAAATGATTAAGAGAATTCAGATATGTAAACAGTTGTATCAAACCATCCAGCCTTTTTTTATCAGCTGATGTTAATGGTGAAATACTTTTTGTACCTTGTTGCTGAAAATATTTTTGCGTTTCAGCACATCAAGTTACAATAAAGTTGTTACTTATACAGAACGCATCTGTGTGCCTTGTTTGTTTGGATTTTTTCCTGTATATGTTCCGAATGGCTACCTTCTGCTGCTTTCCTTTGAGAAAGATACTCTGTCAATCAATCTAGTAGGAAATACACTGCTGTCCTTTTGGAAACCTGTTTTTGGGGAGGATCATATTGCAGTCCTGCTTTGATCTCCACTAACTTAGTTATTTTTCCATTTTGACACTTCCAAGTAACTTAGATCTCTGAACAGCTTATAACTTGTCTACCTGAGAAATGACGGACTGCCTTTTACACAGACTCTGCCAGAACTGATGCTCAGAGGGAAGAAGAGTTGATCCGGTGGTAATGAAGATGGGCTTCATGGTTTCTAAGAGATTCGGTTTCTTTTTCCACCTACCATCAAGAACTGTCGGGATGTTTTGGGTTTTTTTTCCCTGTCAGGGATTATAGGCTTATAGTGACCACATACCACAGGAATGTTGCTTGCACTTGTTACAGGAGAAGGGGTATGTGAGAATAATCCATGGGTAGTTCGTGGGGTTTAATATCTTTATAAATACTTTACAAAGATATGTAGGACTGTTGACATGCTGCTCTCTGTGTTTGAGTTCAGACACCCTGAACTCCAGAAAACATTGATGTCAAGGTAAGTTACTTTATTAAAGTGACACAGGCCTTTTGAACAAACACAATTACCTGTCTTACGTTGTCTGGGCTACGGTGAGTGTGTGGCACAGCTGACCATTGCACTTCCTCCTAAGATGATTTGAGTAACAAGCAAAGATACAGGGCTGTCTTGGGGGTATCTCAGCATGGCAAAGTGCTACATGCAGAATTCTCCATGTTTGCTTAAAACATACATCCCTTAAGTCCCTCTGCAGTGATTCCACTTAAAATTCCTTGTGGGGCTTATATCAGCAGTGGCATAACCTTTGCCTTCACAAGCAGTTTCGGTAACCTCCAAGGTAAATGGGACTGGTTACCACGGTGAAAGGTAACCAAAATTATTTGCAGAAGCCCAAATTTTTAAACTGAGCTTCAACTTTTAGGTAAAGAATTTTAGTCTTGTGAAAAAAACCATTATGAACTTTATATTTCTATCCTTAGTATTTCTGAAATAATTTTTCTTACGAGGTGCTTGTCATCATATGTATCATATAAAAGCTTTCTTCGTTACTCAGCAAAACAGATTGTTAGCATTGATTTAAGGCAGCTATTTTCTTTCTAAAATGAATTTTGCTGATCTTTTGCATGGAGACTTGGCACATAAATAAAGCTCTTCCTCCGTTCAGTTGAATGCTCCTTGTAAAATATTTTACAGTGACAATCTATTTGAATCCTGCTTTAACTAAATATTGCTAATAACTTTTTTCTTTAGCAGCTTTGTGAGAATTCTCAAGTCCAGTGTACATCCTTCCCTTAAAAGGGGAAAGCTCAGATAATGACTCTCGGTTGTTAAGATAAGCTGTTGGAGTAAAAAGCATCTCTCGCTATCCAGACTTGCCAGCCCTACCATGCAGTGGAGGCAGCTTGGTGTCCTACTGAGTAGTGTCAACTTTAGCAGCCCCTGTTGCTACCACTAGAAGAAAAGCTTTTTGAAGTGCAGCAGAGCAGTCACAGGTGAGAAATAGGGATTAAAGTTGTGTCTTTGTGCCACTTCTGCAAGCTTCCTAGTAGTTACTAACAACAGCTTGCACCTGTACTTTATCCTGAGAAATTCTGATTTATTCTGGGATCTTGCAGGTTTATTTAATAAAGAATTCAGCAAGTTTAGCCATGCTCTCTATGGAAGCATGTAACCTGTGGAAGAGTATAACCTTTTAATATTAATGTGTTTCTGTGTTTCAAATTAGGTCTGTTACAATTGCTGTTTGAGTATTACCTACGCTGCTACAAATTTTACTTGTCACACTTAAGTAAATTATCAGACTGCTTCCATTTAACGTAAATAACTTTGTACTTAAAGTTGTGATTGGCAATAGAGGAGATGCTGTTAATTGCTGTTAAAATTGGAGGAGTTTCGAAAAGCTTATCTTTCTGCAGACCTCTTGGTAATTTTCCACTAGAGGAACACGTTTTTATTGTGGTGGGTTTTCAAGACTCCTTTGTTCTCTCGGAGGAAGCAGGAAAAAATACAAGCACAGAAGCTGAATGAAGCATTTCAGGTGTCTGATGCAAAGGACTTGTTTTTTCCCCCACAAGCACTGCACCTAGGCAATAAAAACCCCCCGACTCAGCTGTGACAATTCATGAGTGCTTTGGAATAGAGATGGCATTCCAGTGGTTGGCAAATAAGTTTATATTTTAAACAGTACGTGAAGTTGATGCTCTAAGTGTGAAATTGGATTTCTCATAAGTCAAGTATAAATAACAAAAAATGAGCTTGCGATTTGAGACTTGGGAAGGAAAAACCAATTTTGCAGCTTGCTTGGCCTTGGCTTATAGAGAAACTACCAAGGGTGTTTCGAGTTCTCAAAGTGTTTTGAAGGAGGCTTAGTGCTGTGGTGGTGGCTCGGCAAAGCAGAGACCAGATTGGGCTTCCTGTGAAAACATTCCCTGACACTAACATTTTTTTGTCTCTCATCCTTAGTAGAGTTTGGAGCATAACAATGTATTTGTGCAGGTACTGTATAGCAGTCAAGGGTACGTATATAATGAGTGAAAATCTGTGCTTTTCCAAACTTAGGCATGTTTGATGTGTTGACAGTGATAGTCATGTAGAAAATAAATTGCACTGTGTCAAACTTTGCGCTGCTGATCAGAATGGAGGCAATTTGTGCTGCATTTTAAGCAGGTATGGTTTTTGACTTCCCACATTTTTCACTGCATAGTTGACGGAGCCATTTTGCTTAATAAAGGTAAATTTTGTAGCATATGCAAAAAAATTCTAATGAGTCCTTAAAGCACAGAAGCTTTAACTGCAGGCTAACCTATTTTAACCTTAATTGCCAAGTAAAATATTTCTATTTTTTCATTTTTAAGTTGTAACTTTCAGCTTTGAGATGAATTTTATACATAATGTATGCAATTTTCTAACCCAGCTGCGTGAAGTTTATAGAGTCCCAAAATTTTAAAACAAACCACCTGCTTGCTACTGAATTATACAACTAAAACATTTACCTACTGTGGTTGGCAAAGACTAAATCTTGCTAGGGTAGTTGGGCCATCCCCAGATTAAGAGCTGTGATGTTCTCCATAAAGCCCACGCCGTGTGTTTTAAAGAGGAAAAAAGAAATAGTCTACTAAATTCTGCATTTTGTCCGTGTCCCACTCTGCAGATGGGCTGTTCCTTTTGAACACATGCATGTGGAAGCTCTTCAACTACCCAGACTTTGTTTCTCCCTTACAAGAAGACTGTGTTTTATTCTGTAGGATCAAAAGAATCTACACCAGTACGATTTACCTTGGGGCACCTCTGTGTGCAGACAAGCTTCTAAGCTACCTCTCTGCTGTTACTTTACAGATACTCAGATGCTCTCGGCTGTAAACGTTAAGGCAAATATTGCCCAGAACTTGTTACTTATTTATTGGCTTTTCTTGTTGGGGTGAATTCATGAGGCGTAGCTATGGAGCAGTGCAGGTGTCTGGTTTTGAATGTAGATTTTTCTTCAGGTGCCTTGTTTTCTGTTTTTCAGAATGTATGCTGGCACCCCTCATAAATACTATCATCTACTGAACCTGCAAATGCTTTAGAATGAAATTTCAGCAAGTTCCATTTGTCCAATTAAAAGAAATGGAGATACATCTTTCTGTGTGACAGTGCCTTTTAACAAAAAAATGTGTCCTGTCAGAGGTAGTTGGTCTCAGAACAAACTCTAAGAGGGGTTAAATTGTGTACTAGATGAGGAAGTCTCTTACCAGTAATGCTGGAATAGCAGGCATCTACTTCTAACAAGCTGACAGACCAGAGAATTGAAACTTAATGAATCTTAATACTTTCTGTCATTTACTTCAATTTTCTCAAATTATTTCTCCAATTAGTCCTAGTCTTTGTGAAGGAATGATTAATGATAATTAATACATACTTAGAATTTGCGTGTTCAGGCTCTAGATTTGTGTTTGTGGGTGAGCTGGGTTTGTCTGTTATTTCGTTATGATGTTGGTGTTTTCCAGATTTTCACTTTTGTATTTTTGGTTGAAGAGGAAAAATATGCTTGATGCATTAGATAGTTTAATATGCTCTTGCTGTAATAAATAACTCGGGCATAACCCAGGCCTTGGATCTTTTCTGTAAAGCAGTTTCTTCCCACCTACCCTTCAGTGGATAGGAAGGGAATGTAGGGATGCAAAGCTATCATAAGGAGCCTTAACTCATCTTTGAGTCTACATCAGCTTTGGAGAACATTCAGATCTGCGAGATGGCAAAGCCAGGTAAATCCCATAGGGCATCTGCTCTCCACAGGTGCAATTTGCTTTGATTTTATTTTGTTTAGGATCTTTTTTGCTTTGTGCTTTTAATTTTTAGAGCCTCTCTATGTCTCCTTTATGTTGTCATTCAGTTTTGTCCTGCTCCTAACATGCACACACAGGGATTTATCCAAATATATTGTGATATGAATTTGGTGTTTAAGATCAGTAGCATGAGGTTTTGAAAGCCACTGTTCTTCTGTCTGCATAGGAGCTCAAGCTTTCCGTGCTGCTCTGCAGGTATCTAACCTTTGACTCCTGAAAAATCTAAAATAAAAACCAGTTTGGTTTCTGCTTAATTAGTGTTGCCTCTTCTGATACAGATGCTCCTCCTGAAGAAAGAACTGAGATCAAACAAAAGTATTTTCTCAGTAGTAGCAAAAAAAAAAAGGCAGTAGGATAAAACTTCATAGTAGATTGGCAGGAAATAAAGCTTTATTTCTTCAAGTTGAGTCTTAATATTTGGCAGGATAATCGGCTGAAGATTTTTTGTGCAAAGGAGATGTATTAAAGCTGCTAATGCAGAAAAATACCTCGAGGCTGTAATGAACACCACGTAGGTGGCTGAGTGGCCAAGGTACACACTGAGCAGGTGAGTGTGGTTTTCCAATAAGGTGATATTCTGGGCAGATAGAAAAAGAAACAGAGGTATTTTATGACTTTATGTTTTTAGGAGGAATGTTAAAGGTCTATTTTTTTGTTGTGTGTGTTTGGTTTGGATTTCATTGGTTGTTTTTGTTGGTTTTTTGGGGAGTGGGAGTGTTGGGTTTTGGTTTGGTTTTTTTTTGGTGGTTTGGTGTGGGTTATTTTTGTTCTTTGGGTTTTTTTTTGAAAGGATATAAAATAACTTTAGGACACTGATATAAAACCAAGAGTGTTTCTAAGTTGGGCTCATTTTGTGTACTAAATAATCCCTTCACTCTGTAATAGTCATTCTTCCATTTACACATTGCAAAATCTTTTTCTCCCGCTCTCCTGGGTAACAGCTGCTAAGGAAGCAGGTGAAGAGAAACAATACTGAGAAATAAATCTGTGGCTCTGTTGTGAGTGTCATGGTCAGCAGCCTGTTCTGAGGATGTGTGTGGCAGAGCTACTGTAACAGCTCTGAGAAGGAGCTGCAGGAAGAGTTCAGAGGGGAACAGGATCTTTCTTTGGCCCTTGCCCAGGAACTGGGTGCTGGTGTGATGTGTCCTGGAGCCAGTACTCCAGAAGTTGAACAAAAACACATGGAAGAGCCTGGTGTCAAAAGCACTACTTGTCAAGCTGGCTGAGAAACAGTTTTCAATGATGAAGAGCAATTGCTTGTTCTTTAAATGAAGTGAAGGAAAGCAGCTCCTAAAGCATCTTAGAACTTCCCACGTGCAGCTGTTAGCACCGGTTCGTAATTCATAACACTCGTTAAAGCTTTGTTAAACACTTCATTCAAACGGCTGAAGTGTAGGAAAAGAATGATTTGAACAATCCCAAATTCTGGGGGTGCAGCCAACTTTTAAGGCGCTTGCAATAAATGGCAATTCTGGATGTGTTGCAACAGTTTGGGAAGTCCTGTTGGACACGTAGTCTGCAGTCTCTTTTCTTTGGAAAAGGCTGGATTCAGCCTTGACAGAGGAGATGCGTGGTGGCTCTGTTCCTGGAAAGGGGCTCTGCTTTGACTCCAGGTAGTTCAGGTAACCCCTGCATGCAGCATGCTCGGGATATATTCAAACATCTATTCATTTACAGCGGAATAGCATCATCCATAGGATATGAATAATAGCATAATTAATAGTGTGCTATTCAAGCATCTCTTCATTTACATCTGGGACTATAAGCACTGGATTTTCAACTTCAGGTTAGACTGTGAGCCAAGCTTCCTCCTTGCATCTCTTCATGGTGACAGTGCCCCATTTACCAACTGAGTGTGGTATCCTCTGGGTGGGGATGGCTGCTCTAAGGATGTAGAAAGAAAACTCTGCTTTGTATCATGTCTGCTACTAAGATCTCTAAAATTTTCTAAGTGGCACTGACCGACAAAGTGACTGAAGCATCTTCTGTCCTTTGTCCATGTGCTCTTGTAAAGTGTATTCCAGGAGTCATCTGGTGTTCTGTGATCATCTGAAGATCCACTTTTTGCTAAAGGCTTCTGCACATTTGTGGGGAATCAGTTACAGAGGTTTTAAATGGCTAACTTAGGAACTACTGGTTTGGCTGAGTGAATTGTCACTGGGTACAAAAGGTAGGGGATTCAGGGAGGAGAAGGCAGGCGTGATGGTGGCACGAGTTCTTTTCTGTAAATGTTGGTTTAGGAGAATATTTCCCTTATTACAAAAACACATTAGCCAAATACATGCACATATGTAGAGCTTCAGTGTTATGCTTTGGTATCCTGTGGTAGATTAAAACGTGAGTCATATTCTGTGTAGTTTGTAGTCCTGTAGAAGCCTCAAGGAAGGTGCACATGCCTAGTGTTCTGTATCTCACCAATAAAACACCCCTCAAGAAGGAAATCTGTGCAGGCCATACAGCAAGATGTCAAATTAATTGTACCGAAATAATGAGTTAGCACCAAATGCTAATTAAATATTGATGAAAGTTATACTTTCAATTATCTTTATTATGGTGCAGTGTTTTATGTAGACGTGAAATGCTGGGAATGTGGGTATATATTATCATTAGTCTTGTCATATAAAATTATTAGTTATTTCTCTAAAACCCATTTTAAATGCACTGGAGGTCCATGTATAGTATCTTTTTGTCATAGTAGATCTTTCTGTTAATCTTTCTTGTGTTCACCTTTCTATTTTCCTTTTCTATTAAAAACCCTGTGAAGTGATCATCTTTAATGCTGAGGCTTTACCACCCCAGATTCTGGCACTGCTAGCCCATGGCTAGCTGTGTTCTGCCTCCACAGCTCTTCCCCATTCAGCACACTAAATGTGGTGTCCCTCAGGTGAGCCTTGCTCTGATTTTTAGGGAGGTTTTGAACTTGATAGCTACTTTTCAGTCTTTTTGGCTCCCAGGGAAATAAGGGAATAACTCATCTTATAGACAGAAGGTTTCTGAGCATTTATTTTAACTTACCTTCCCTGTCTGTCTGCTCCTTCATGAGGTATTCTTTGCTCAGCTAAAGCAAGATGCAGAATGCGAGAGCTCATGCCAAGTATCCCACCACAATTGGGCTGAAGGAGCAGAGCTGGAAGTGCCAACCTCGAGCTCACAGAATACAGCAGCTGTAGGGCAGCATAGAAGAGAGGGGAGGCCAAAAGTGTGAGCCTTAACAGCAGGAAACTGAGCTGCATCAGAGAGGGACCATAGGCAAGATGTAACCCAGGGTGCCGCGCTTTCAGGGGAATGGGATGGGCAAGAGCTATTCCTCTCCACATGTGCATTAGCTCCAGGGAGGATTTTAAGGCTAAGAAATTAAAGGACAGTTTTTTTGGGAAGGACTTTCCTCAAAAACTGTGTGCTGGTAGGATTTAATTGTCTGATATACAAACTTGCCACAGAATTCACAGGTCAAACATATACAGACTTGTTACCCTCAAGTTCCTTTGATCTCTGCTAGAAAGACAGAAACATTTCTTCCAAGACTTACAAAGTCTTCATGGAAAATGCTGTCCCTGGACCTTTTTTTTTTTCTTTTTAAACAAGTAGGGATTTCTTTTTAATTGCTAAACAGAAGGCATAGACTGAGGTGAAAAAGAATCCTTTCTGGAGAGTTCCTGGAAGGGGAAAGCATGTACAGAACTGTTTGAGTGGGCTGCCTTTCCCAAGCTGGGCTGGAGAAGGTGTCTTGTAAATGTGTGCTAGTATTGGGGGGCTAAAAAAATTCTTTTAATGCTGTTCTCTTGTCTCTTGGCCATAATTGGCAACCTTTGCAGCAGGTGACTGTTCAGAATGCTTACAGCAGAGGTACTAGCGTGTGTCTGTGCCTCCGTTTGGTGGGTGGGTCTGGGAATGCTCTTTGTCACTTGAAAGAGCGGTGCAGGTTTGAGTGGTGGCAGGTGGGTGACACAGAAAGGAGGGTGCAGAGCTTTTTATTGTGGAGGGTGCAGCCTTAGTGCCATTGTCTAAGTGTAAATTGTTCCTAAAAGATCACTCTGATTTTACTCACGGTGGAATATATGTGAATCCAGCGAGAGGCATTTTAAAATTGCCAGTGGTGAAGCATGGCAGAGCAAAAGGAGCACTTGAGCTGAAGAATAGATAATACCCAGTAGAGCAGAACTGCAGTACCAGCTGCTGAGAGGGTAATTCAGTGCTCATAATGATTTTCAACTCCACTCTCAAAACTATCGCTTTGGAAGTATCCCTCATCTAAAGCACAAAGTTTCCCCAGACCATCAGAATAGAATCTCTCCACATCCCGAGCATGTGAAATTAATGACTGAATATTATGCTGAGAGCCATTTAATTAAAAACACTTTCATTAATAATGCAGCTGGAGAGTGTATGTGTGTTATGTAATTAAAGATAGTACATCAGTAAATGATACTATGCAAAACCAATTCAAAAAATTCAAATGAGTCAGTGTAACATAAGGAACTTAATTCAAGTGGGAATAAAAGTCAATGTGAAATAAGCTCAGAGTTTTTCCTGGAAGCTGCAATTAATCTGCTGCTGGTAACACAATTCAATACCCTTCTTTTAAATAAGGGGCTGTGCTTGTTTTAAAGATAACTGGTGTGGTGAATCAAAACATAGTTCTCTCCTTGCTCCTTTTGCCAATTAAAATGTGTCCCTTAATGTCTTGCCACATCGTGTGTCTGGACTGCCTTGCATGCTACTCACTGGTGGTACTGGTTTTACTTTGAGCAGTCAGCTTCTGCTTGGCTGTGGCAGAACACCATGGGTCTAGTATTCATAGTATATGTACTTCAAAGCCAGGAGAAGGAAGTGAGAGAGAGGGTTTCTTCAGGACAGAGCAGTTGCCCTGTATGGCATCGCCTCCAGTAAGCTTGGGTGAGCAGGCGTCTTGTTTTCCCAGAGTACTGGCTAATCCAGGTCTTCAGTGATTGAAGTCAGAAATGCTACAGTTAAATCTGACGTGAAGTGGATTGGAATTAAGTAGTCTTAAGTACTATACAATAAATAGGCTTGCTTTTCATCTTCAGTACGGCAACTTGAAATACATTTAATCCTTTGGTTTACCTGCTCGGAAATCTGTGTTAAATATTCTGCACTGGGATCCTGGGTTAGCAGCGTGGGTGTGCTCAGCATCACCTGCCGTTGCGGCGTGCCACTCAGACAGTCCTCCAAAGAAAAGGTGCTGGGAGAGTTTAAGGACTGTTGGCTTAGAACAGGCTGAAGGCTTCTCGCTGAGCAGTTCTTGCACTAAGCTGAAACACACGTGCTCGTGTTCAAGCTAAGTCAGGTTGGCATGTTTTGAAAAACTGAACTGACCCCCATGGGCACGGAGAGCAGGAGGTGATGCCTCCCAGGAGACCTCACTGCAGTGGTGGGAGCTGTCCTGGCTCCTGCAGTGAGGTCTCCTGCTCCCCGTGCCCATGGGGGTCAGTGCGTGCTGCAGGGAGCAGCAGCCATGTATCCACGCCAGCCCTGAGCAGGGGTGTTCTGTCTGGGGTGGAGAGCCCCAGGTCCTCTCCTGTACGGAGATACCTTGGTCATTCTGTAGAAGAGCTGGTGGTGTGTTGCATTGCATAAGGGGCTTTTGAAATGTGGATGGCAGGAGGTGTAATCGCTGCCCACCTCTCTCAGAATCTTGTAACTGGGTCATTTACCCAGACCTGGCTCTCATGGCTGCTTAGGTGTTTATCACTTTCATCACAGGGATGAAAACGGGGATTGCAGCAGTGCAGGAAACCTACTGTGATGTTCTCAGGTCCCAGCTGGAGAGAGCTTGAGCTTGCCTGGGACTATCTGAGCCTCTCCCCTGGCGTGTCTCGCTGCTAGTGAGCACATGGATCTGTTCCTTGGCCTGCGTTTGGGAGCTGACAGCATCACTACTGCCTGTAGGATCTCCAGAACAAAAGGTCCAAAGTCTTGTTTCCTAGGAAGTAACCCTGGCTGTGACAGACGACGAACCTGAGCAATACCAGAAGATCGAAGCAAACACCCTGATAACTTTAGGTACTTTTTTTGGCCATTCTTAACTTCAGGGCTAATTCAAATAACCTCATGGTCTCATATGTCACTGTTCTCTTTCTTGTCAATTTGGAACCAATTATAATGTATCACCTTTTGGGAAGATCACCAGCTTATTTGGAGCTGTTAAGATAAGGTAGCCAAAGCTTAATTGACTGCATAATGATGAAAGAGCCACGGACTGGCTGGGAATGAGGCAAGAGAATAGAGAGATGGGACTTGCATCTGAGGGGGCTAAAATGTAGAGCTGCCAAGGGCAGATGCACAGGCTGATGACTGAAAAGTGTGATTCTGTCTGGGTCAGGCTGGCAGCCAAGCTGTCTTGTCCCCAACAACAGTTAGTGAGAGGGGCAAGGTGAACGATGGGATGTCGGAGAAAACATTTCAGAAGCAGATTGTGCTCAGTTGTTTCCTCGTTTGCAGCCGTGCTCGACTGTTGCAGTCAGGCTGTGTCCTGTGCCCTGCTCTGGTTCTCACCCCCCAGCATGGGGTGAGAACCCTGAGTCCTGCCTGTCTGTGAGCCAGAAGAGACCCTGGTCTCACCCTGTGTCAGCTCTGTGTGTCTGGCATCGCTCCTTTCCTCCTTGGGAAGGGTGGTTGAGCCAAAATCTCTGAACCCTCAGTAATTCAGCATCCCCTGGGATGTGCATTTGTCCTAGGATGAAGAAAGTACATAGAAAAAGTCCCCGAACTAGTGGAATTTATTTTTTTTCCCTTGTTCTGACTTTAGTACAGTACCAGAGAGCAGTGCAAGAAGTCCTGTCTGTCTGCCCTGCATGGCTGTTCCTTTACTGTTGAATAGAAAGGTGCTGATACTTCTTTTGGAGTCTTCTCTTAGAGTCCTACCGCTGTTTATGTAGGGAGAAATTTTTCTTCCCAGAGTAAACTGGTTTCCCATGAAGGTAATTGCTTTTTAATTGGGCTGCAGGTGGTGCTGGATTTGTGCTGAGCTGGAGACTGAATTACACCCTTAGAAGAACATTTTTTTTGTGGTGGTGGGTCTTTTCTTGTGGGTTTTTTTTTTGTGTGTGTTTTTGTTTTCTTCCTTCAAAATCTAGTTTAGATGACTGGAGTTCTTCCTTGAGAATGCCAACAACTGGAGGTTTGATTCTGACTGAAAGCCCCATGGGTGTTTTGGGCAGGAGAGCTGTAATCTCCAAGAGCCTTGGCAGGAAGGTGCTGGTGTGCCGTGCTGCCAGCAGCACCCAGAAAACTTTCCATCACTTCCTATTGCAGACCTGTACTCAAGAGCCCTCCAAGTGAGGTGTGGTTTGACTGAGGTGAGATGTTTCATGGCAATTCACCTCTTCCCCTGTAAACCCAGTGCCTTGGAGCCCTCGGTGCGTTCCTTGCACGTGCAGCAAGCTGGGCAACACAGGCAATAGGGAGCCATCTCCTGACACGTGGTTTAGCTTCTCTTCACTAACTCTAGAGACTTGAGTCCACCAGGGATGTGGTGTAAATTTATGGTTTGGGGTTGGTAATCTTGCACATGGATAACGTGGATTCCTCGGGTTTTGTCAGAGGTGAACACAGCGCAGGCAGCAGCCTCCAAGTGCAGCCTCGTTGCTTTATTTGCTAGTTTTAAAACAAGAGCAAGCTGCTTCTGACAGAAGGGTGCAAGAGGTGCTCACAGGAGAGAGAGGGGAATGGCACAGTCTGATTTTTTTCGAACGAGACACCCTCCAGCTAAAAATCTACTTGATTGATGTTTCATTGGGATCGTAAGGAGTCGCAATATACCGTGGGTCTGAGTAGGGATGCTGCTAATGACGAATCATTATTATGCTATAAATAAAACATTATCCAGATTATTCTGGCCAACGGAGCATAAAGCAAACAGTGAATTCTAATGTCCTTGAATTACAATTAAAAAACAACAACAAAAAGAACCCCCGGAACAAACAAAATCACCAAAACCCCCAAAGCAGCACGGGATGCTGGTTTGCACCGAATGTCTTTGCCTAGCTGCTGTGAGGTTGTTTTTTTCCCCAGTTGGCACTGGGATTATTCAAGGGTTTGCCCCTGAATTCCCCTTAGAACGAAAACATAGCAACCCCAGGGAGCTGCCAGCAAACACTGCTCAGCTTTATGCTTTTTTCTGCCTCGCTGACTGCTGTGGTACAGTGTGGCTGCTCCGTGGAGTTGCCGGCATCGCTGCCCTGAGAGGCTGAGGAGCTCGTGGCTGGATCCTGCCACTGCTGAGGGTTACAAAGGGATTAAAAGGCCGAGGAGCCAGAGGACTAAATTCTTGAGAGGGGAGGGGGGGGGAGTAAAAAACAAATTTACTTCCCTGTTCAAGTTGAAATGGTTAAATAAACACCGAACGCACGTGGTTCCCGCAGCACTGTCCAGGGGGCTGTCAAAAGGCAAAAAGCTGATGTGTGTACCATGGGTTAGCTTCTTCCTGGGACTGTGTGTGTAAAGAACAATAGGACGTGTATTTAAATATGTATTTGCATCGATAGAAACGCAGGCAAAACTATGTTGTTGAGGTTTGGATTACATTTATATTGAAACCATCTAGATTAAGTGGCTACAGTCTGAAATGGTTATTGTCCCCTTCGGACGCTGTCCAAAAATGTTATTTAATCTTCTGGATTTTTATTTAAAATCCTCTGAATGAGTTATGAGAGGAGTAATCATTGGAATGTGAAACTTGCCTGAAGTAGTTGCCAGTTACCGGGCCATATTTAAAGAAAAAAAATCAAGTTCCTTCATCTGTGTGAAATTTAAATCAAGTTTAGCTCTGTTTCCTGGGGCAGTGTGAAATGTGACCTGTCCCTTCCTTTGGGTTCGTTGGACTGTATTTTGTTTCCCTTGCTAGGTGTAAATAACGTCGTCTTAATCTGATTTTTGACTACACTAGGTTTGTATGTTCTTTTTTTTTTTTTTTTTTTTTTTTTTTGCAGTGGCTTTCTCAAAATTGCTGTGAAGAAACCCCTGTAATGCTTTCGAGCTGATTCTGAAGGTACTGTGATGGGAAGAAATGTGGTGGTGATTTCTCTGGCATGGTCGGCCTCGGTACCAAGGCTCCCTCCCTTTCCTCCTGCTCCAGCTGCTGCCTTGTGCTGGGCCGTGGTGGGAGGAGAGCGGTGCAAGCTTCTTCCATCACTCCGGCATCAAAGCTTCAGAACACTGGTCAGATGCTGTGGCTGAGGGTTCCTTTCTCCCTGGGAGCACATTTGGGCTATGCTGAAGCAACCGGTAAGGCTCCAGAGGCAGCAGCCTCTCCTGGGCGTGCAGGCTGTGTCCTAGCCTTTGTCTTTTGGCTTTCACCAAGCTCTTCTGTGCTCGCTGGGTGTGGAGGGCACTGAGCAGGTTCGATAGCGGTTGCTCCTCTGTCATTAGGAGGTGTGGGGCCAGGAAGGCTCCTTGAGAGGACTTAGGGGTGAGGGACAGTAGCCAGGCTGCGGAAGGTTACAGCTGGGTCCCAGGGCAGCAGGTCTGACAGGATCTGGGTTTACCCTCTCTTCCTGCTGACATGGGCTGTTTCTCTGCCACTTGTGCACCCAGTGCTGCTCTGATGGTGGCACCAGCCTGGGCATTGCTTGAAGACCCTGAAAGTTCCTTGAAGTCAAAAGCTGCTGGTTTGATGCATGTCTTCTCAGGGTTCAAGAAGCTCAGGTGTTAAACATGTCAAAATACTTGTCTCTTGATTTGCCATAGCCTTTCAGCATCAATCCCCAGGTTCTCTGAGGTTTCCAGAGCAATGTCTGGTTGCTTAAGGCCCTGGTTTGTCTTCCTGAGGTCTGGAAACCTCATCTTGGGATATGCCTGTGCCGCAGCGTGAGGATGGCTGTGTGCTGGGGAGAATCCAGTTCCCATTTTGATGAGGAACTCCGAGCAAGGGCTGAAGCAACAGCAGGCTGCTGCATCTCCCAGCGCGTTCCTCCTTGGGAGGAGCTGATGTGTGTGTTGTAGTTCAGACCAAACCCTTTACTTTTAGTTTATCTTGCACGGTTATTGAGAAGTTCATGATTGTTGTTGTCCAAACATGCACTTCATTTCTCAAGTATCATGAAATGCTATTGAAGGTGTTCTGCCTGGGCTTGTAGCATAGGTCATTGCAGTGCATACTTAAATATCTCCTAGAAGAGCAAATTCCAGATGGGAAAAAAAGCAGGGATGTGTTGCAATGCCTTAGTTTTTGTGTGTGTGTATCTAAAGACACAAAGAAACAATTTTTTTCCTTTAAAAAAATCAAATATGCCACAAGCAAATGCTAGATTTAGCAAACTTTATTTACATACAAATACATGTACACATATATTCCGTATATGTACACATATTTAAGTGTATATACATACATGATTTCCCGCATTCTCTACAATAAATAGCATGTAGGGTTCTCTTAATTGCCTACAGTGCCGAGTAAAAATACATGGCAATAAAATCATGGCTTACAGCTAAGTTACAAAAGCACCAACCACTGAACTCATAGCAATAAATCCAAGCTTATATACAGCCAGAACGAGGACACGCTATACAGAATACAAAGTAGACCATCTGGGAGGAACCAACAGTAAGAGACCAACTAAAAAACATCTTTTAGAGACTCTGGATGGAATAAGACGGAGGAAACGTTTAGATTATTGATAGAACTAAACAACACGCTTGAATTTGTCACCTGAAGAGTAAAACAAATTAGCCAGTTACTTGTAGTATATTTTTAACAGAATACTTTTTTGGTATGAGACTTTACCAAGGAAATCAGAATTAATCTTGTGAGTGAGTCTTTCTAGGCCTGTCATAGTCATTTGTCTCTTACACCACTTTGCACAGAGTATTTTGTAGTACTTTAAGCTCCGTGTACCTCCTTGGACCTTGCATGTAAGTTTGATTGGAGGCAATCAAAAGCATTTCCTCAGCCAGCTTCTTCCACGGGCCCTATGACATTGAACTGTCACAAAGAACTATGACAGACAACTGGCAGCAGCAGTAAAATCAATACCCAGGGCAAGTGCAGGGGATTGATGCTTGAAGTGGCGTTGCTGGAGCCAACCCCTATTGACCGCGGTGCGAGCAACATCTGTCCTGCTGAAGCCAAACCACAGCTGGGGCCTCTCTTCTCCTGACCTGCTGCGTCTGTGACTCTGCTAGGGGAAGGTCTGGCAGAATGTTTTTCTATTGATAGCAACTCTTTGACATCTGCTTGGAGAGGTGAAGACGTGTAGATATTTTTTTTTAATTTTTATTACTATTTTTTTTCTCGTCCTCTTTATTTGTCACTGCTTATATTCTGACATGAAGTATGCAATGCAGTGCTAATGACGACACTTGGGTGGCATTAAGCAGAAAGCTTGTCGTTGGTGGATCATCCTTACGCTGTGGCCTGTCTTCCTTGCAGCAATACAGTGCTGAGAGCAAGAAAAACTGCTTCCTTTACGTGGAAGCAGCCCCTGTTACCATTGCCAGACTTGAACAGAGATGATCTTTTTCTGAGGCCCGTGTGTTCTCTAGTTCCAACTAGAACTGGTGTACATTTAAATGTTAGATGAAAGCAGTGGTGACCATGGAAGGCAGGAATGTATGTACACCATACCTGCACTCTGTGGGGGTCTAAT